>SKCR01039979.1:0-60634 GCA_019454045.1 Zanthoxylum bungeanum
CCATGTATGTATTTTGATTTGCTTTATAAAATTCATGAAAATTCCATGATTATTTATATACCTTTAAATTAAATATTTTTTTATATATAAAATGTTACATATATGTATGGATAAAATTTAAAGAGTAAAAATCAAAATTTGTTTGTGACTATGATTTGAAGTTGGGAATCTTCAAATTCGAAAGTCATAAATACGGTTCATTTCATTATGAATGGTGCAGTTCTATCCAGACTGTAAAATACAGAGACATAAAAATAAATGTATTTTATAATAAGATTATATTGGACAAGACCAGATGAAATTGAAAAGTTCTAATAATTTCCGTTAAATAAATAACATCAATTTTATCATAATGATGATCATATATATGATGATCTTAATTCATTGTATTTAGCAGACTCTTATATCATTTTAATTTATTCTTTAATTTACTCGGTATGATTTTGTATTTATTATATTTCGTAAACCTTACATTTTGAGAATGAGTTGAATGAATAGCTGTGAATGCTAACCTGATACAATGAAATCCGTTCATAAGATTCTCTTATTTGTTAGTTCAGAACCTGAACAATTAGCATGTAAATTCATAAAAGTTATGAATTAATTGTTCACTTGAGAACTAATGAAAGTCAAAGATAAAAATGTAATTGGAGAGGTTAACAGATTTTATACCTAGCTCTTTTACGAATCTTTTATAGAGAATCATTGCATAGGTAATGACTATACCAATGGACGAATACTTTGAATAATTAATTCTATAATTCTCAGAGTGTAATTTTGGGTATTTAGTAGAGTTACTCCAGAATTAATAATTTTATTTGATTAATAAGAGTTTATAATTAATCAAAGAAATTGTTAGAGCTTAGAATTATAGGTCCATCGGCCCCCTCGTCGTCTTTTATCACTATCTGAACGATAATAATTGCGAAGAAAATAATTGTGAATTATTTCACTCTAATTATTACAAAAAACTCTTATTTGGAAATTATGACAAAAATTGTCATAATATATTTATCAATAGATAATGTATCTATTTATTAATGAAAATTAATATTTAATTAAATAAATTTTAATTTAATAATATAATATTTTCAAAAGTTGAAAAATTTTAAAATTTGATTTTTAAAAATTAATTTTTGATTAATTTGATTAATCAAATATAAGATATTATTTTTTTAAATTTATCTAAATTTGAAAAGTTGAGATTTTGATGAAAGTATTCAAAAAATAAAATATTAGAATTATCTTATTTTGATAAATATTAAAAGGTTTTGTTTTGATTTTTAGAAAATCAAAATAATATCAAAAGGATAAAGTGATTTCGTTTTGTGATATAAATGAAAAACAAATCCAAGATGAGAATTTTGATAATGATAAAAATTAAAAAGCCACCAAGTCAGCAATAAAGAGGCAAAAACACGAGGGCTGAAGAGGGGAATTTCAGAATATAAAAAAGGGTCATCCAAGAGAATTGAAGCACAAAAAAACATGCTGAGAAAAAAAAAATGATGATTTTTTTTTTTGTTTTGAGAAAATCAAAAACAAAATAACAATTAGGATTCATCTAATGCGTTCTCATACGTTGAGTACACGAATTCTTCACAAAAATTAGAGTGTTCTTCGTAATTATTTTCACGCTCAGACGTGCCGTTGGAAATGAGGAGATAAAATAAAGAATATCGTGGTTCAAAAAATCGTGATTCAAATAAATCCAGATTCAAAGAATCATGATTCAAATATATCCAGATCTACATGTATATATTTTTTTAAGATCTAATTATTTTTAGATTATCAATGTACTAGAAAATACGGATCCGGTTTTTTAATGTTTATGCAAATAAAATTATTTTTATTTATGGACATGTTTCCGCAGCATATAAACTCTGAAAACCAACACATATCACTCCCATGAATTTTTTAAATGGCCACCCAAATATGAAACCTGAGGAGGTAAGAAATAAAAAATTAATTTGGGTTTTGCCTCACCCTCTTACCTTGAAAAAAACTCAAACATATCAATAATCATGAAATACCAAAGTGAAGAAAGACAACAAATTTGATAAATTTAAAACTATATTTTGAGCTAACTTTATCCAATTTTTGGTAAACATAACTAATCAAACAATAAGTGATAATTATTCAAGTGTGACTGTAATTAAAATCTAAATTTAAACTACTAAATGATGAGGGGAAACTCTACTACATCGGTCTCTGTGTCTCCTTCAACATTAATTTCAAGAAACTTGCCTGAAACTGGATTGATCGGGCTACACTCGGTAGGGGAGATTAATTTTCACTTCCAAAATGTTTATGAATATCCTTGAATGATACCTTGGCAGATCCCCTCTTTTTTGCCTTTGGTTGGGAATGATGTTCCCTCCACCCTGTCATGTAAATCACCTGCAAATCAAATACATTATTCAGTGCTTAAACCAAACAAATAATTTTTTTAAAACATCAGTATACGACGATTTGGATCGAGTATTTCTGATGCAGGGTTAATCATCTTACTGAAGCCCAAGACCAGCAAGTGCTCAAGAAGGAGAGAGACACTGCAGCTTAAAAATGAGAATAGCTCATACTAACTTCATGATATGCAAAATATAATCTCATTTTGTGGAGACTAGCCACTAATTTACGCGCACAGATTATGGATTCAGTAATCGATGCTTTTCTTGTACAGTAAGAAGCAAGGTACTTTTCTAAAAATTAGGGATATTTTTTTTATCATTTAACAATATTTTCTGGGTAAAGAAGTTGAGTAAGGTTACCTGAAAGGTTGCAGGGATGCTGCCGTCTTCTGCTGCAAACATCGAATCATATATAGCGGCTGTTGCCAGGGCTGTATCTCTATTTAGGATCTGATTTCATTCATGAACACAAGGAGTTTCCAAATAAGAGTTGATGAATCAGCTGAAGTTAATTTTGTAAAGCGGGATTATTCTCTGAGAGGAAGACCTTCATAATCATCTCAGAAAGAAAAAGAACAATATCCGTAAAATATAACATACATTATTCCTTTGTAGAAGAGCATTGGTTTCACCCATTGAACGCAGATGTTCTATCAGCTCCAGAGCTACACAAACAAAGAGCAAAAAGAAGATGGCGAATGAATGACTGACGCCTGAACTTCAATATAGGTCATGTATGGAAAATAGCAAAAAATTTTACAAGCAAAGAACTGAGAGAGGTAATACATACAGCTCTTATATTTAACTGTGTATTGATTGACATCAACACTAGGAAGAGTGAATCCTGCTCTGGTCAAAAGATTACCAGCGTCACGCACCTGAGCACAAAAGCCAAAGTACAGCTTAATGCCCGGGAAACTGGAAAAAAATTTAGGAGGTGATGCATTGCTGGTAGAATACCAGAGACAATTCCCTCAAAGAAATGCAGAAGATACAAACAAATCAATGCTTTAAGGAATAACCATCCACATTAAGTTGAGGACTAATAAAGCATCAGCACAAACAGAGAAGTTATTCGAATAATAAAACTTGATAATATTACTTCTTGGAGTTGATGTTAACTTTTTAGTTAAACAAGTTTATGAGAATTTAACAACCATAAAGTACCTGTGCCAAAGGTGATACCCGTGGACTGATGCCTCCTTCACGCTCCATTTGAGCAACAGTGCAAGCTATTCTCAGTTCCCTGGTCATCAGGATAGTCAACTGTCAAGTCAGAAAAATCAGTATCACAAGTTATGTCTCGGAGCATGAACTAGATTTAAATGAAATAATGGTAATAGAGACAACTTCAAGGTTTCGCCACCAAGAATAGCTCCTAAAAAAAGGCCATCCGGCTTCAATGCCAATTTACACTGCCAAAAATTCAAAGAACATGAGGATGTGTCATAGAAATTGTCGTGCATATAACTTTTGCACTCAAAAATAAGAATATGGGAATAAAGGCAGCAATTAAATATCAACAGTAAAGGGAAAATGTGTCAATTGTGGCACATTTGAAGCATAATACGATAACTAGAAGGTACAAGGTTTAAAATACTAGCCAAGGTCATCACATATGAACTTATCAAGACCAAAATCTAAAAATTTATAACAAGACAAAAAGGATAGAGTGCTTCTCTTACCTAGTTGTGGAGAATTAAAGCTCTTTTTTCATCATAAAGCATGTGCGGAAATCATTTTTTACTGTAAATGTTCTATTCAGTTATTTAATTTATAATGGCTAGGTACTAATTTATGACCAAAACTTTGAAGTTTTTCCAGAGGGCCAAGAAGAGATTAATTTTATTTCACTAACAGCCCGGCTAAATTACTTAACAGACTTCTGTAAGAATTAAAAGATCATAATTGGCACAGTGGTGAAAGTCATTCTGTAGTTTATTGTATATAATTTGGTCCAAGTAAATTTCCATTGATTTTAAAGTTTTAATTTCCGACCGCATTTATTTGTACCATGCATCACACTCATTCTAGTCAATACAGAGTGACAGAAAAACTGAGAATTGACATTAACACTTAATCTGGTGACAACAAAATCACACTTACCTGAATCAAGGCCCCAGGGAGATCATTTGTCCAATGGAGCCCCAAGCAACTGATCGCCAAATCTAGCGAACTTGTCCATCCACAAATTAAAGTAATTAAAAAGTGAATATAACCTGTTTGCAATAACAAGTCACACCCTAACCTAAAAATTAAAACAAAAAACCTACATGCATACCTTTCTTTGAGAGGCAAAAATTCTTCATCGCCTACCACAAAGGACGTTTCAATGTTTTCATTATGTGCATCATGCTGAGCATCTTTACACAATTTCAACATATCGTACGAAGTATCCATCATAACAAGCTTTTCAATGCCCCCTGGCATTAGAGAGAAGATTCTGATGAATTTCTATCTATAATAATCAATGAGTAAATGATGATTCTTTATTAAAGGTTCATTAACAGAAGTTAAGAATAAGCATTAAAAAACCCTTCTACAACAGAACAAGAAGGATAAATAAAGAAGTTTATGAATAATTGAACCCAAAATTTACAATCTATAGTAAAGATCAAATATTGTACTTGCAGAAAAGATGAATAAGATAAACAACCAAAACTTACCTTATCTCTTTTCAAAATCCTAGTCAATAGCAGTCTCAAAATACAATCCATTACGAGAGCTTACAAGAGGCATAATCCAGTTTATGAAAAATTGACTTTTTTTAATTTATTAAATTTAAATTTATCCATCTAGCTTTAGCCTTCACTTATACTTCTGCAAGCTCTAATTTTCTTAAAAGTCTCAACCAGAAAGATGAAGATTTTCGCTTTTAAATGCTGAAAAGAGTTTTTTTTATTAGTTATTACCCTTTTCTCTACTTCGATCATTACCTGGGACTTAAAGTTCCATAAAGCAGTACAAAACTCTAGCTGTTTCTTTCTGCAAAGCAACTGATTAAGAAGTAGAAAATAAGCAAAGACAGAGAGAAAAGAGAGAGACCAGATGCTAAGGTTCATGTCATCTCTAGTTCAGAAAAATATATCCTAAAATGAAATACATCAAGTTCTATTAGAGGCCATTGCAGACCCAGGAAATGAAATCCAATACACAATATCCCTAATAATAAAACCTAAAAAAAAAAACTTACAAATACGTAACATCGACAGCCCAAAAACAAGTTCCCTTTCAAAGTATAATACAAGCAAAAAATTGCTTAATATTTTTGCCTTAATTATTTCAACATCTAGCAGCCCAAACACGCTCTAATGATAAACAATCATACTCATGTACCCATAGTAAAACTATATCACTTGCACAAAAATTCACATATGCAAGAGCTGTATACAAAGTTGAAAGAGAAGTAACTTGTGAAATTTATTCTCACCACGACCACGTAGCAATCGCCTGATAGCCTCCAGTGAACCCCCTAAACATAATGCCATAGGAAATGTTTTCTTACAATCCTACAAAAGGAAAGCATAAGGCAAACTCATAATAGAATTCCCTAGCTTTATCGAAAAACAAAAAATATAAGATAAAATATAGAGGTTTTTATTCAGTCTCTAATGGTGCCTCCTTCGACGGATCTCTCTCTTTTATAAGTAGGATTGAATAGAAGATATAACCCAACATATTTCCCCAAATAACCCCCTCGCTACCCATGTGATTGGGATTTGAACACTTGACCTCTCGTGCCATCCCCATAGATAAATATATATGTGTGTGTGTGTGTGTGTGTGCAGCATCCACATAAGTTTCCACCAATTTAGAGGAGCATGACCAGATATGGCATCTTAATAGAAGATTAATACCAACTTCTCCAAGATTTACCAAATTGATAAACAAAGTCTCATTTGAATACATTATCAAAAGAAGAGTGCAAGTATTTGTACTAATTCTAAAAAAAGCAACGATGATCATAGAGATAGTTCTAGGTCCCAATCCATTAAAGCCATTAGTACTAAAAGTTGCACAAACAAACATGAAGGAACATAAACTATAAGTACAATTTGTACCTCCAATCGATCTAATAGATTATCGGCAACAGCATCCACAAAAGAATCATTTGGACGCATCAACCATGCAGCTCGGTCCCGCTGCCACCACAAGCAACTAACATTAGAGCAAATACCTAAGCATATAACATGCGCGCAAACACTAAACTAAATCAATAGCATAAAGTAACGGCGTTCTCTCAGCTAATCCGCTGCCTTAGAACCCTAAAACCGTGAAAAAATCTATTTTTTTTCTTTTTGAAAATTATTATTTGAAATTGAACTTACTTGTTTGCGTTTGAGGTGGCGATCGAAGATCTTGATTCTTGAACTACCGTTACTACTGTCGAATCCATTATCAGTACAGAAAGAACCGGAGGGAAGCAAAGCGTAGGGTTCGTTTGATCTTCTTCTTCGCAATAGCAATAAACTTCTCCGAAATGCACAGAGCGCACTCATTTTTTTTTTAGCTGTTAAGCCAATGAGTGAGTAAACTATAATAAGCACTGCCACTGATCTCAAATTGTTCGCGCAATTAACTTAACAAACAAACAATAAGATTGAAATAATAAACACACACATTAATCAGAAATACTTTATTGTTTGGTTATCAAAAGGTCAATAATTTATTCTAGGTTTCTCGTCTTATTCATAACACATCATTATAAGAAAAATAAATTGACAGCGGATATATTTTATTCACGTTAATTGACCAAATCCCTAAGATCTCGAAATTTCCCCATCCTACGCAGGTGTCCAGTTTTCTGGCTAATTTCTTATTTAGATGATTTACTTTATTATGAAGTTGATATTCTGGAATGATTCTTCTCGCAATCCTTACTTTCATTTTTTGAAGATGAGTATGAAATAGATGTTCATGCGAAAAATCATGAATTCATACCTTGATGGGAGGTCCTGAATTCGGATTATGATAGGGGCTTTTGAGTCAGACTCTGGTAAGAGGCTCCCTGTAGTTAGACTATGAAGCGATCTGAGATCTGATGATGGCTCTAAATCCTCTTTTAGGTGATGTCAGTTATGTATCAGATGTCCGATTTTCCCCATTTTGTTTACATCATTTTGACAAAAATGGTAGAAACAAACGGTATGAGGGTTGTTTCAAGTTTCAAAAATCTAGGGTCTTATTCCTATATTCCCATCTTGGGCCTTTGGTGAGCCTTACGACTTATTCGGTCCCTTTTTTTTTTCCTGTCTCCTCGAGAATCTAAGCATCACATCTCATAAATATCGATTTGACCAGCTCCTTTGACTTTACCAGTTCAGATATTCGAAATTCAAATTCTTGTACTTCCTATTATTCTGAAATCCTTACTCCATGCCATCCTTAGACCTAATTCCAAAGCTTTTTTGTTGAAATGGTTTATTCATCCTCTTCCTCTGATAGGATTCGACGACTGAGAGACGACATTGACGTTCCCCATGATATATACTTGCAACCACTTTCCGAGGGCGCGTCTTGTTGGGAGACCGACCCCTCTACCGTCCCTCATGATGGTATTGTCCTCGAGGAGTATCACCTTCGAATGTTGCAGTTCCCCCTTTCATCCATTGCTTCACTATATCTATGTATTCTACAACCTACACTTGATGCAACTGACCCTGAACGCTTTTTGATACGTCGTGGGCTTTATTATCTTCTCAATGGTCAATGATTCGTGCTTGTCCATCATCGATTTTTTCTACATTTTCTCCCTGACGAAGGCCGAGTCTGCCGATGGGTAGATAGATATGCCCCTAGAAAATCAACCATTATGTTCCCGGGGCTGCCCAAATCCGACAAAGACTGGTCGTCCAAGGGTCTGCTGGCGGTGACTAGCAACTAGCAGGCTGTCAACGTCGACCGAATCGTCTTCCCTCTACAGCTAACTGTGAACCAAGGTATTTTTCCAGTTTTTATATATGAGTACAAAGTTTATGCCTTTTTGGCCAATTGTGGGGTTTGACTTGCTTTTCCTTTATCTCCTTTCAGCTCTTGGTTCTATATACATTCCCCCATGCCCTGAGTTGTCCAAGGAGAGGGTCGAGTATTTGCATCAGTTTGTGGCCCCCGAGGGGAAACGAGGCGTTTATATTCATATGGCCTTCAGGCCCTGATGCATTGTGGTCCTTACTTTTCCCCCTCGGGCGCGGGTTGTTGGGGTTGGTGCTCAAAGCGCCAATCCGGACCGTATTTATGTCTGATTCATGAATATGAACAATCCATTTTTCCATAATATTACATATTTATGGTTGCACCTTTTGTTTTTATATACGTATTCGATCTGATTACGATTAGATTGAAACTAAATGTGGTTTAGTGATATGTATATATTAGACAAAGACCCGATAATATATAATGCAATACACAGTTACAAAGATAGTTTGTAATTGACATTGGAAAGTGTCACTACTAAATGTATATTATCAAATACAGTTCCTGGTCAAGATTCACTAACACGGGTCGGTTAGTCAAATCTGTTGAGACCAGTACATGTCGTATATTGAGACTTGGTCCGATGGTTTATCTCAATGAACCATGAGTCTAGGGAGACTCGTATAGACGTGTAGGTGTTTATAGTGGATAAACATTGAATGACTCACCGAAGATTCTTAATGGATGGTACACCAACGTCAATAAGAATCGTGTCGGGTTGAGTAGCACTTGTGATTTTTAGACTTGAGATGCCACTGTGGGCACATGAGACATCTTCTACACTTAGATGACAGTCACGTCACCGATCTATTAAGATCAGACCTCCGCCTATTCGTTGGGTGTAGATAGATCCTTATGGTGTCCTGTGTGTGTCAAGATAGGATCCGTCAGTTCTGTGTATCAGAGCATAGATAGTCCATATGATTAGCAATCAGATAAAAACCATGGGCCCGTGGTACAATTTAAAAGTTAGTTCTAAATGTTCTTTTTGAGATTGCTAATAGAATAGTCGACTGGATAATCCATATATAGATTTGACGTTTACATCTATATCTCTGGGATTTATCTGGATACCTGTGACGGAGAAATTATACATTTTCCATGACTTCGACTTGTATGATTCAGCGAGTTTATCCGTGATCGTCATAATTTACGGGTGGATAGATTATGGACACGAAATTGGATTTCGTGACGGATATGCCTGAATCTAGAGAGTCTCGATAATGAAATATACTCGTAGAGCACTAGAGCAACATTTATAAATAAAATTGATTATTTATAAAGTCGTTTAAAGGTTAAACGCAAAATACATGTTTAAGGAGTTGATAGTCATTTCCTTAATCATTATTTATATCAATTGTGAAAGTTGTATTCTCAGTTTAATTGGTAAAGTTACTAATTAAAGCTTCAAATTGAAAAAAAATTTAATTCCATATTTAATTATTAATTATCCAATTCACCCTTTTTTGGATATAGTTATTACTTAATATTACTTGTAGGCACTTTCAAGGAAATGTAGAGATGACAGAAGCGGAAACTATGAGATTTGATATTGAAAAAGCCAGAGACTTGGCTCCACTGATCATAGAGTGTGGTGCAACTTGGTGTTAAGGAAAGATAAAGGTGAAAATGAAATTAATTTGGTAATATTTGATATTATAAGAGAATTAAGGGATGTCAATCAAATATATTTAAAAAATAAAAATAAAATAAAAAATAACTCCGCGAGTAAAAATTAGAGGTGACAATTTGAGTTAAGATTCGTTTATTCGTTGGATTATATTCACTTTAAAGTGAATATGAGTTTAAAAAATAGATTCGTTTAATAAACAAGTCAATTCGATTTGATTCGTTTATTAAACGAATCGAATACAAATTTAAGCTCATTGATTCGTTTATGGTTCGTTTTATTCTTTTCTTTTACTAGTTATTGTTATTTTTAATTAAGATTCGAGAAATTATGACTAATTATCATAGAAAAAATAATATTGTCGATATTTGGTGAGTTATTTTTAGTAAATATATTAATTATATATTTCATATGTACATATTTATGAAGAAATAATGTAAATAAATTATAGTAAATTATGTTATTGAATAACATCATGATTAAATGAATTTTCGTATTCAATTCATTTAACAAATGGACTGAATATAAATCTATCATTATTCAATTTATTTACGATTCGATATAAATTCAATTCGTTAATTCGTTAATGTGTCATTCCTACTGTTTCCCAGTAAAAACAACAACATGGAAGTTATTAAAAAAAGATCGGAAATAAAATATATCTACGCGGACAAAAACAACCTAGCAACCAAACAACCCCGAAGCAACCTCCGCAGGCAAACGGCAGGCCTATCAAAACCAGAGGCATAAATTCAACTAGCGGCAGTAATATCCAGGGAAACAAAATCTGTTCAATGGGAAAAGCAAGAAAGGATCTGCTAACGAAGGCGCCATGGAGAGGCGATGACGACGAAGAAGGAGACAAATTTAAAGACGCGAAGCTGAAAGTCACGAGCGAGCCTGGCGCCACGCCAACAATGCACGTGCCTCGCAAGAAGAAGGGTTCTAAATACGATGATCTCGATCAAGACGAGAACGACCTTCAACTTGACCCCCAGCTTCGTTATAGCTTCCAGCGCAATTACCAGGTCTATTTCTTAAATACCCATTTCATGTTTTTAGCAGAATTTGGTTAAAATTAATGACATGGGAGAGTACTTGAAGTTAATAATTGAAATTGTGTAGTTTATTTTGATAAGAATGTAGCTCTATATTTAATCTCTTATCTGTTTTATAATGATGGGTGTGTTGTTGCTCAAGAGATTTAGCTTTTTGGTTCAAATGGATAATTTACATGATATTAGAGTCTGTGGGTCTGATAGGATTTTGATTGCTTAATAATTGGATATTTATTTGTTTCTTTATTAATATTTGATGTAGTTCGTGATGATATGTTGCTTTAGCTGTAGTTTGAAGCATCTCATCATCACACATATATAGAAGAATTGTGACTTCTCACGTGCTAGACTTGGGCGTGTATAATCATGCAAAATTTGGTGACATGAGAGTATTTGAAGTTGATAATTGAAATTTTTTGATTATTTTGATAAGAATGTAGCTCTAGTTTTAATCTCTTGTTTGTTTGATAATGATGGGTTCTAATTGTTGTTACCTAAACGCTTAAGTGATTATTGTTACCTAAAAAGCTTAACTGATGATTTACATGATATCAAAGTCAACATCACATGTTCGGTCTGGTGGGATTTTGATTGCTTTACCTTTTGGGTCAAATGTTTGCAAACAATACCAGTTTCAGTTTCCAATACTTTAGTGGATACTGTTCGTGTGGTGTTTCCGTATTTGTATATTTATTTTTCTTTCAAGCAATGACGGATATCTTCGTATAGGCAATTTCTTATTAATGTTTGATTATATAGTGCAAAGAACTTAATATTTAGCCCCCCAGAGCTTGGCCGAGTGGTTTTCAAGCAACTTTTTTGGCTGGTGACCCGGGTTCGAATCCCGAGGATGTAGAAGCTAAAAAATTGATATGGGCTTTTCCCACCCCCTTTTCCCCCCAAAAAAAAGAACTTAATATTTGTTGTTTGTATGTGATGAATAGTTTATGTGGTTCATGATAATATGTTTGCTTTTACTGCATTTTGAAGCATCTTATCATGACATATATGTGGAATTGCAACTACTCATTAGATTTTGGGTTGCATAATCTTAACGAATGTTGTAGTTTGTTGAACACTTTTCAATGTCTAGTTGGATGTTTTTTTAACTACTATACCGGGATTACATGACCTATCTAATAACACACCTGACATCTTACTTTGTTTGTGCTGAGTTATGAAATGCAAATGGTGAATATTGAAGTGGCCATATTGTTGCCTATGAGGATCGTGCTGCAAATCCTGGTTGCGCTTGATGAGTAAAGGCATTTATGTATTTTTACAGTATTGTTACTGTAGTCAAACTTATGCTCTCTTTCCAACTAATTGACACTTTACGGCTCTTTGATTGCTATCTGCCTAAAGCAATACCTCTCTTTGCTTTTGTGTTTTTTTGTCCCATTACATTCTTTGTCCATGTACTTTTGTTTAAGATATTTTGTGTACTTCATTGAGCTGGAATTTCATTCTTTCATGTTTGTACAGTTTCTTCAACGAGTATTCAGCATAGACACCATCGTTAAGCCTCTGCCACCTTCAATGGCTTATAATGTTTCTCGCAACTTGAATTTCTTCACGAGGATTTTCACTCAGTTCTTTGGTAAGTCTGATTCCAGTGAGCACGATTGGTAGCAGGGGAGATGGAAAATGCTTGTTTCAAAATTTACATAATATTTTACCCATATAACTTACTCTTTTGCTGCAGAAGCATATCTGAATACCAATATCATATAAACTCAAGCCGATCCCGATATATTTAAATTGTCACCGTGTTTGCAATGTCTTTTTTTTTTACAGTAGTTCTCTGTGTATGGCTGTCACTAGACAGAGCAATAACTGAATCCTATAACTGGATAATAGATAATTTTAATTTCTTTAGAAAGATGTCCAATAATTTGTATTACATACACCTGAGTTTAGATCTCAATTCGATCTTTACCCTCGGATTCTTTTCATAGTACTTGGTAGTATAGTTTATGTAAGAACTTGCTTGCAATAATCCCAACTACTGCTTACAACAGATGATTACTAGAATCGGCGAATTCATGATTTCATTTTTCCAAAGACGTACTCTTTTTTGACATTTCTTTTCCTTACAAGTAGTAATTCAGCTATGACTTATACTGCAGATCCTGAAGGTATTGCTAATGCTCAGAAATCACTTGGGTTAGGACAGGAAGAAAAAGCTCGTCGAGTGCGCTGAGGAAAAGGATTTAGCTATGCACATCAGCACATGTTATATGTGGTTTTAATTTTGATTTTTGTATCCATATCATCATTTTGTTAAGAATAATTCTCTTTATTTTGTTTTCTCAGTTATGGTAGTCGAATTTTACGATGAAGCCTCAAATTAAAGCTAAATTTTCTATATCTCAAGACTGCTGAACTGCCCATTAGTAGTAGGGTGGTAAACCGCTTTCAAGTCGTGTGAATGTGGAAAAAGATTTTCTTCTAAATATTCATAGGCTAATTCAGCTTGTTTTTTCACGTTCAAAATCTTTTATAGATATTGCTTCAATCTGCTTGAAGTTACCTGCAAATAGTTTGTTAGAAGCCATATTCATACAAGAAGTTGTGCATGTTAGGTTAACCTTAACGTGGAGAATGTGCTAAAAATGCACATACATTAGATGCTCGGCAACTTCATAGTTCATACATTAAGTTGTGCATGTTCCCTATCTAGTATATAAAATTTGGATAAATTATTCTTTTATATTTTTAAAAATTATTCAAAACATCCTTAGATGGCAGGGTCAAATTCGCCACGGAGATATATTCGTGGAGTCCCGATACGTTAAGGTCGAGTTTGGATATAATTTTCTATACTTGTTGTTGAAGAGGTTGAATACAAGATAAAAATCCCTATATATGAATGGGAGTTTGATACGTGTATGTGTTCAATTTTTATACCCATTGATTGAATGGATCAAATATAATTATTGATATCCTCATATCATATCTAATCCATTACCATCATTACTATTAGTATTTTTATAGCTATTGGATGTAATTTTTTTAAAGGTTAAGAAATATTTGTATGATATTATTTAAAATTCAAACAAATATGACATACAATATGTAAAATGTAAGAAATAATTAAACAAAATTTTAGCAAAAACACGTATACAATAATGACCCACATGCAATAATTCTAAGTAGATAAAATTTACAATTGCACTTCTAAACCTCCTTAAGATTACTAAAATGGCAAGAAAAAAGAGGGATATTTAACAGAACCGACAATAGCAATGAATGAAAGCTGCATATAATGCTTTATTCGGGAGAACCTCCTCGCCAGTATCCCCATTTACTCATCCCGCAATCTGTTAAAAATTTCGCATAATCATGTTCAAGTTTTCTGTAAGCACGAGATGACTCTTCGAACGAAACTTGATCTTGATCTTCCACCGGATCCTGCAGAATGATTAGTAATTCAAAGGGATGAGGGGTCAATACTCTCAATTTCTCTTCATTTCAGAAGTTGGCAATTATGAATAATGGCAGCAAAGAATGATTTGTGAAAAATGGGATCCATTTGGTCATCAAATAAGTAGGAAGAAAAGTAAACCACTATAAGATAATGTTTCTCCACTATACAAATTCATCCTCAGTCTACCCTCACATGTATGAAACTGTGTTTTGGTGTCTATTCATTGCAAGTAAAATCAAACACACATTTTAGGTTCTTGGGGTTATTTGATTGAGTTGTGTAATCCATAAAAAGTAAATCTTACCGAAATTTATTCATGTATGGAAATACATGAAGATCAATGGATACCTATTGAATTAGTCGCTGATTAATCAAATAGTATATTGGTTGCATTCTGGCTGGAGGTTTGTGGCCTAACTCGAATCTAATGCATAAGATCAGTTTCAGCCGGAATTGCTTGTATAAAGAGTGCCTGTAACAAGCCTACTTTCCTAGCAGTTATATTCGACGAGTTGTGTCTTTAACCTTAGTATTGAGATGTACACTGCTAGTTATCAACCAATTCTGCAGAGTCAATAAATTTTCAACTCATTAAACAGGATATAATACTAAGAGCGGGAAACAGAAGACCGTGAATCACATGGGACAAAAGAGGCACTCTAAACACTGTAAACACCAAATGAAGGGAGATTAAGCTTCTATTCTGCCGATTTTGCCAATAACGTAAGCATCCTCAAAAAAACACTATATTGAATCACTATATTATTCTCACTGGTTCCATTCTTTCTAAGTGATTTTTAATCTCTTGAGATATTAAGTCTCTTTTTGGATCTTAGAAAGGAAAAAAGTAAAAAAGCCATTAAATAACTCAAGGGACTAAATTCATTGCTTGAGCATTTTCAGCAGCAGTAGTATACTTACACTGATTTGTGTTCTTGAATCGGAATCCAAGTCTCCCTCTATTATGTCATGCAAGGCAGATTTCCACCTCATAGTTTTGGATTCCCGATGTCCCTTAGATCCACTCACTACTTTACGTCCTGAACCTCCAGTGACTCTAGTGTGAAATGCACCAATCATGCATCTAATGCAAAATGCTATAAGAGGAACCACAACTAGAAAATAACCAGCGGATTTAGCCTGGTAATAAAATGGATAAGCTTGTTGAGGTCAGTGCCCAACAATTATGAACTTACAAGATAAGATAAAATTTGGAGATAAAAATTACCAAAGACAATGCTGAAATTCTTTAACGATCTGCTTACATGTGGCAAACCATGAGTAATCTGCATGTTAAAATACTTTTTGTCCAAAAGTCCGTCAAAGTTATTCAGGGAACGCTGCTGAATTTCTTTTAGGTCAAAGCTAGATAGTCTATTCTTCCAAGTCTGCCGAAGATCATAGCATGGAAAGTCATGCAGCATTAGAAGTCAAATGTCAGAACAAATAAAACATTCGTAAAGCAAAATTAATGGATTTCCAAGGATGAATCAATATAAATGATGGAAAATTTAATATGAAGTTCAAGAATATGGGAGCATACAGTCCATAAAACAGTCTAATACTTGGTCAAACTATATTTCAGTGTGTCAAATAATCTGGCTACCGCAAAGCTTTTCAACTATTCATCTGTCACCAAACCTTCATCTGATAGTGACGTGATTCTCAATGATTCCGATGCCTATTATTTAAACCCCAGGCAGAAATAACCATCAATAAAATAGCATCAGCTACCAATTATTAAAGTAGAATGAAGTGTGTTCCTCAGGATTAAAGAAAACTGTCTTCAAGCATACACTTATATGATGAAACTGGAACATCTCCTTTTCCACACTGGCTTTCCCTGGTTTTGCACGCAACTCCCAGTTTAACTTCCAGAACTAAGAATTTATTAACTATCTATGGCAGTTATAATGGCTGCAGAACCAACCTATGAGCATCCATATTCAATAGCTAGAATTTTGAAAAATACCATTCTAAACATAGTTGTAGACTCATAAACTGAGTTCAGGCATTCTGATAATGTAAAACTTTGATACCATGAACATATAGATATTGTTTCAGTGATTTTTTTTATAGTACATAAATACAGGCTAAACTCTGTCTCTATAAGGTAAGTGGGGTCCAATTCCAAGACTTCATCTACCATCCCAAGACACCTTATCAATTGAATTGACTGGTATCTGCAAACATATAGAATTCAGAACACAGTGCTCAAAACAAAAAATCCCATACATTTACGCAAATGCACCAGTCATGCATCTGATGCCAAATGCTATAAGGGAACAACTAGAAAATAATCAGTGGTTTTAGCCAGATAATGCAATGGGTAAGCTTGATGAGATTTTTACCAATGATGAACTTACAAGATAAAATAGGATTCGAAGATTAAACTAAAACTAAATTATCAAAGATAACGCTGCACTTTAAAGAATTGCTTACATGTGGCAAACCATGGGCGACTTGCATGGAAATATACTTTTTGTCCATAAGTCCATCAAAGATATTCAGGGAACGCTGACGAATTTCTTTTAGATCAAAGCTAGATAGTACACTCTTCGCAGTCTGTAAAAGCTCATAGCACAGAAATAATGAAGCATTAGAAGCCAAATGTAAGAAATAAATTACACATATACTGCCGAAATTAATGGATTTCAAGCCTGAAGCAACATAAGTGATGGAAACTTTAATTATGAAGTACTATAACATTGTAGCATACATTCCATAAAAAATTCTAGTGCATCAACAGTACTTCACTGTGTCAAACAATCAGCTACACCAAAATCATTTTAATTATTTTATCGGTCACCAAACATTCATCTGAAAGTGAGATGTTGGCATGATTTTAATTGACTCGAAAGCTTAATATCTAACAACTAATGGTTAAGGAATAATTTATCTTCTAGCATGCACAAAACCTTGATCAATTGATCAAAAGTTGGAGACTAAATAACAAAACATCTAATTAACTTTTCTTTTCTTCTTCATTTGGAAGGCCTAAATTTCATTTGCAATTTCTTAATCTTCTAAAAATCTCTTTCAAATTTGTTTTTGTCAAATATTACGAAAATGAACAGAAGATATCAGAAGCCCTTGGTTATGATATGATTCTCCAATTACCAAGTAGCAATTAGGTAATATCATGTTAGTGAATGAGATATATGATCAAACGTCATTTGCATTAGAATGCGTAAATGTTCAACCTGCGAACATCTAATCATACATACATACTCAATTCCTTTTTCATTTCTAGTTAAATTTCCATCGAAAATGATGGCTCAGGGGATTAAAACTCTTGGCTCATTCACTCATATGTAGAAATCTGAGCATATACTTTTCAGTCTCGCTTTCCCAAAGTTTCATATAGAACTCCCACCCAGTTTTCACTTGCAAGAAACTGAAGAATATATCAACTAACTAGTACCAATGGGAGTTGTAAAAATAGCATAAGCAATCTATTGAGCTATTCATAACGGGAACTTCATGTCAAGAAAGTCAAGACCTCCTCTTAACATCCCAAGAGACCTTATCAACTGAACCAACTAGTAACCGCAAGCATATAGAATTCGGATACAACATGCCTCACACAAAAGATCCCTTATTAGATATTAAGAGTAGATCAAGTGAAGACACGAAAACAAATAAACATCATGAGTACACTAATAACAACAATGTAATTTTGCTCACCGCTCGCAATTCTTCCTTAACAGAGGAAGGAATGTAAATTTTCTGTCCTTCAAATACAAGATCAATATCCGCAATATTCTTATTCACAGCCACAATTGAATACACAGACACCCCATATTGCTTTGAAATCGAAGTCAAAGTCTCGCCCCTGCCACCAAGAGTCATGATACTCTCAAACGGGTGTCTTCTAAATGCATCAAAAGCAAAACATATATAACACAAAAAGAATACAATAGAATCTTACTCTTTGACCACATGAACCAACGAGTGTGTATATGAATTCTGACCATTTGCCACTTCATGAAGACCGATTCTCCATTTCTGTCACCAAAAAATCAATTTTAATTTCTACCCATTTGCATAAATCCATTTTAAGTCCAGAAATTGCTTCCAATTCAAAGAAATATTTGTACCTTCGCAAAACCTCCAAAATGGCGCTTTAAAGTCAAACTAGAAACAGAAAAAGCAGTAACAGAAAAAATAAATAATAAATAACAGAGAAATTAAAAAGACAATAATAGAAACGAAGAAGTAAAGCAGTGAAGACCTGTGAGATGGGAATGTTGTTGTTTGATTCGGAAGAGAGAGGGCTCCTTGTCTGTGGCTTAGCTTCGGCTCCATTAATAACACACACCCACACAGCAGGAGAGTGATCAAATATGAAATATCCCTTTGAAACTGGAAATATAACCCTCAGCTATTGGACTTCTTAATTTCATTTCAAACACATAGTAAAAATACAGAAATATCCCTAATCAAAGTATTTGAAGGTAGATCCGGCCAAGGTTCCGGTTCAAAGTATTTGAAGGTAGACCCGGCCAAGGTTCCGGTTCGGAACCGGAATCGAACCGGTTGAACAGTTGGAACCCTAGGGTTCCAAACCGTTTTTTAATTTAATTTTTAATAAAAATGAAAAATGATAAGAATTTTAGTTGTAATTTAATGTAATTATGTAATGTAAGTTCATTATATAAATTCAAATTCACAATTTTAAATTATTTTATTTTATTAATCTCAAATTTTTATTTAAAAAAACCGAATAGAACCGGAACCGGAACCGAACCGAACCGTCGGCCACCCCTATTTGAAGGAGAATATGAGATCAAGAATATAAATATGATTTTATATTGAGAAAATGACACTTAATTATCTACCGTTTGTCATAAAAACACTTTAATTTTGTTGACGGTGGATTTTGGTCTCTGGGTAATATAGGAATATCACATCCGAGGTAATCCTCCTTCAATAGTGAATTTGTTTGGTTATGGGGGACCAAAAGCAAATTTAACAAAAAAACAGATAAACACACCAATCAACAAAGAGATTTAACGTGGTTCGGTGAATTTGGATCCGACCTACGTCCACGGACACAAACAAGATGATACTTTTATTACTCAAGCACCATTTTCAGGTCTCTTTTTGTTTTTTACAAGTCAGAGCTTGATGATTCTGATATTGATTCTGCTCTCAACTCTCAATGCTCTCCACTCCGTCCCCTTTATGCACACTCTACCCTTCTATTTATAATAGTGTAGAAATCAGATTCTTTCTCCCACAAGAATTTCCTAGTTGAAACTATTCATTTTTCCCATAAGGATTCCTAATCAAAACTACCTTTAATTTTCTTTATCCTACTAGGACTCTGACTCACCAGTTTTCCCCATGAAAATAGGATAACTTATTATCTTATCTTGCATGGATAGAATGCCTTATCTTCCCGAACATGTCTTGCCCTATGCTCGGTTTTCACGAGGTCGGTCATGATAGTCCTTTGAGCTGAGAATGCTGATGTCGATCTGATAATGTCCGGTCATCCGATATTTAAGTGGTCGGGTTACCGATCATTAATGCCGACCCGACCACATGAGTGAGGGGCCGAGCACTTTACCCCTCACTCATGTGGTCGGGTCGGCATTAATGATATTGACCAAGAATTGAATTACCTTTTTTACCCCTGTCGTGCTGCTTAAATAACATAGTGCCTGACCATCAACATCTGTCCTCTAGTTCTCGGTAACAACGAGTTTGCGAGTTGATGCCGGGAACTATAAAAAAAGATGGTGTGCTGATCGCCTTACTGGTGGTTGTTCCATAAATCACAGAGAAATTGCCTTCGCCATCAACTAAGTCTTCTGTTTCTATCTTCATATCCTCGGTTATTGGAGATGCTGACCCTATTCAGAACGATTCTCCACCTCAAAGCAAATTGCTTACTTGGGTCGTTCCATCAGGAGATGAAGTTTCTATTGTTGTCCAAACTAAAAATGACTCCTCCTCTGTAATATCTGTACCAGAGATTTAGAGGTCCTGACCCCTGACAGATCCAATCTCGATTGTGAGGAGAAAATTTTGCTTCTGAGCTAACGATGATGTGCTCGGTGGCATGTGATCCTGTCTCGAGCTGTGAGAGATGCTCGGACCTGGGGGAATGTTACGTCTCCAGTCCGAAGGGCTGATTCGGTGGGACGTAACCCGACCCCGAATGAAGAGAGGCACTTGGACCTGGGGGAATGTTTACGTCCCCAGTCCGAAAGGGCTGACTCGGTGGGGCGTACCCCGACCCTGAGCTGAGAAAGGTACTTGGACCTGGGGGAATGTTACGTCCCCAGTCCAAAGGGCTGATTTGGTGGGACGTAACCCGACCCCGAATGAAGAGAGGCACTTGGACCTGGGGGAATGTTACGTCCCCAGTCCGAAAGGGCTGACTCGGTGGGCCGTACCCCGACCCCGAGCTGAGAAAGGTATTTGGACCTGGGGGAATGTTACGTCCCCAGTCCAAAGAGGTAGACTCGGTGGGACGTAACCCGACCCCGAGCTGTAACAAACCTCGATCTCGGCGGTACAAGAGCAGACCCGAGCCGGAAAGAGAAATCGGTCTCGGCGGTACAAGAGCAGACCCGAGCCGGAAAGAAACATCGGTCTCGGCGGTACAAGAGCAGACCCGAGTCGGAAAGAAACATCGGTCTCGGCGGTACAAGAGCAGACCCGAGTCGGAAAGAAACATCGGTCTCGGCGGTACAAGAGCAGACCCGAGCCGGAAAGAAATATCGATCTCGGCGGTACAAGAGCATACCCGAGTCGGAAAGAAACATCGGTCTCGACGGTACAAGAGCAGACCCGAGCCGGAAAGAAACATCGATCTCGGCGGTACAAGAGCAGACCCGAGTCGGAAAGAAACATCGGTGTCGGCGGTACAAGAGCAGACCCGAGCCGGAAATAAATATCAAAACCATTGTGTGGGCCACAACAAACAAGCATAAATAAATGTCAGCCTAAGACAGAAGAGGTCTTACTCACATTTTTGGGATCCGTTGTCTTTCTTGCAACTCCACAAGGGTCACTACAAGTAAGGCTCTTCTTAATACGTCCTTTCTGCATCTCAGCATTCCACGCATCCGACCGGATGACTTCCGCTATCAACTTTGGTCGACCTAAAAAACCGAATGGTCTATGTACACACTGAGATAGCCTTCTTTCACCAAGTCTTCCACCTGCTCCCGCAGGTCTCTGCACCCATTCGTGGCATGTCCCCTTACGTTATGGTAGATACAGTAAGCCCTACTATTTCCCTCCTCAATCGGGAACCTCCTCAAATTAGGCTCGGCCAACAGACCTTTATCCTAGATTTCCCGAACTATATGGGCCATAGGTTTGTTCAGTGGGTGTATATTGTCCTCCCCGCGACACGGTTGACTTGGACATATGACTTTATCTCTTAAACATGACTACTCGAAGGTGTCGGTCTGAGTTTCTTCTGCTCCGGGACCGGTCTCCTTAAATTTCTGATCGAATCTCACTGATTGTCTGACCTGAGTATCTTAGCCTTTCGGGTGTCTACTCCCCGGACAATCTTTTTCTCCTCCTCTATTAAGATAAACTTCCTGGCCAACTCCAGGGCAGTGGCATAATCCGATACGTCTTGAATCCTCAGGTGAGTCCACAACTTCCCGACCTTCAGACCTCCCTTGAGACTTTCTAGCGCTTCCGATGACTTGTACGCTTCGACCTCGAGCACCAAATTGTGGTACCTTTCAATAAAATTCCTCAGGGGCTCATCATCCCTCTGCTTCATCAGTCTCAATTCTCCCACCATTTTCTTTGGGACGCATGCCCCTTTGAAGTGCCGAACAAATGACTTCTGAGTTGCGCGAAGCTTCCGATGCTCCCTGGGGCTAGACTTCTGAACAACAGAATGACAGATCCTCCCAAGGTTAGGGGAAAACTTTGCAAACGGCATCCCCTACTACTCATTGGACCTCCATTAATAGGACAAAACTTTCAATATGGGACTTTGGATCTGAATGGCCTTTGTAGGGCATCATGGATGGCATGTTAAACGTCTTGGGAATTTTGCCGACCTTATTTCTTCTGTGAAGGGAGATTCAACCTCGTCGTCCCGAGCATCTGCTGTATCAGTTTTGAGGTTTACTCCACACTTAGCCATTTCTTTTCTTAACCAAGACTTTATACTGCCATCTGTGTCACTATGCCGCCTTATGCGGCCTCCTTCGCGTCTATCACCATGGGTGCGGCGTTCCTCATGACTTGAGACTTCCCGTCCAGTTTCACTATCCTTCCTGTTTCCCCTTCTGGTATCGCGAGGGCCATCACAGGATGAATCTGGCGACTGTATCCCCTCTTCTTCTTCCCACGTATCCTCCGTTTGTAAATCTTTTTCTACCACTACGGACCTCAATCCGTAGGGACCCTTCCTCCTCGGTTCATCGTCATCACTCACATCTGCGACCCTTTTTCCTTCCGCTATTTCGCCTCTCCTCCGACTGGTTCCGGCTTCAAGTTTCTCATTATTCGTCTCTTCCATCCTCTCCAGTTTGTTCATCATGGATTTCAGAAGGATTTGATTTTCCTCCCTATCTTTCCTCATATTTTCCTCTATATTCTCCATCCATTATGCTGTTGAACTCCCCGATGACTGGCGATTTCCACCTTCTACCATTGTCTTACCACGCGAGCTGCTTTTCGTTGAGTCCCCACAGACGGCGCCAACTATTGACGGCTGATTTTGGTCTCAGGGCAATATGGGAATATTACTCCCGAGACAATCCTCCCTCAATAGTGAATTTGTTCGGTTAAAGGGGGAACCAAAAGCAAATTTAGCAAAAGACAGATAAATACGCCAATCGACAAAGAGATTTAATGTGGTTCGGCGGATTTTGATCCGACCTACGTCCACGAGCACAAACCGAATAATACTTTTTATTACTGAGATATGCTTCTCTAATATCTCTTGTGTTTAACAAGTCTGATCGTAAATGATTCTGATATTGATTCTGCTCTCAACTCTCAATGCTCTCCACTCCGTCCCCTTTATGCACACTCTACCCTTCTATTTATAATAGTGTAGAAATCAGATTCATTCTCCCACAAGAATTTCCTAGTTGAAACTATTCCCTTTTCCCATAAGGATTCCTAATCAAAACTATCTTTAATTTTCTTTATCCTACTAGGACTCTGACTCACCAGTTTTCCCCATGAAAATAGGATAACTTATTATCTTATCTTGCATGGATAGAATGCCTTATCTTCCCGAACATGTCTTGCCCTATGCTCGGTTTTCACGAGGTCGGTCTTCATGTGGTCGGTCATGATAGTCCTTTGAGCTGAGAATGCTGATGTCGATCTGATAATGTCCGGTCATCCGATATTTAAGTGGTCGGGTTACCGATCATAAAGTGCTCGGCCCCTCACTCATGTGGTCGGGTCGGCATTATGATCTTGACCAAGAAGTGAATTACATTTTTTACCCCTGTCGTGCTGCTTAAATAACATAGTGCCTGAAAACACCATCAACAAATTTCTACAGTTTTGAAAATATAAGTTTTAGTCTATTTTATTGAATATTTTTTTAATTAATTTTGGGTCATTTTTCAATCAATTAGTGTTAAAAGATTTGAATACTTCATAAACTGTTCAAAAAAGTAAAAATTTATTTTAAAATTAGATAAAAAGTGATTTAATTAATAGAAAATAATTAACGACATGGACTAAATCGTGTATTTTCTAAAACTATAGATGCTAAAACTTGTATTTTCAATACATTATTGAATAAAGTGTCATATAGCAATTTGTAGGATAGTTAGATGTCATTTTCTCTTTTACATTTTGAAAGTCTATAGTTATTTAATCATGATTTTAAAAAATTCTTTAAAATTTTATTATATTCAATAATAATTTTAAAAAGTCATTTAAAATATAGGACATTCAGAAGTACATTGATTCTTAAAATTTCGTTAAATGATAGATTGTAGAGAATTTTAAATATTTTTAAAAAGTTCATTCCGAAATATGTTTTTCATTCCGAAATATGTTTCTTACCCAAGAAATTTGACAAATTTCTATCTTCTCTTATGAAGCAAGATACATTTCTCTCGATTTTTTGTTTTCTTTTCATTTTTTTCAAGGTCTATATTTTTAAGATTTATTTTACTTGAGATTCTTTGTGAAATTTACTTTCACTTTTAAAACCATAAGGCTTGATTTTTTATTTCATTATCTGTCTTTTAATCAATTTTAATTTTAATTTTTTTGTTATTAAAACAATTCATGAACTTATTAAAATCCAACGAAATTCTAATAAAATAATTCTTTATAATCTTTAAGAGTATGGATAGAATTAAAACAATCTATGGATTTAGTAGAATCCATAAATTAAAAAAGGAGATAATTCTTAAAAAGGCCAAAACCATTAAGATTCTATCAATTTAGTCCAAACACAAATAATTATTTCCATTTAGTCCACCTACATGTAAAAAGACATAAATATGCATGATCAGTAAAAAATAATAACAATAAAAAAGTGCCACAAGGGAAAGCAAAAATATGGGGATTTTTTTTTCCTAATTTTAAATTTAAAAATAAATATCTTATAAAAATATAAAATATTTCAAGAAAAAATTACTGCAAATCATAGGATTTAAAAAGTAGTAACATGGTCTATATATTTCGACAAAAAAATAGTAAAAAATGATCATTGCATTTATAAGTTACTGATCAATATTTTTCAAACATTTATATTTCCTTCATTCTGACTCCAAAACATAATTTATAAGATGTTACATATATTTAACACCTACAACTTTCATAAAAAAAAAAAAAAAAAAAAAAAAAAAAAAAAAAAAAAACCTCTCTCAAATTAAGTCTTCTATAAGTTCAAAATCAATCTCAAATTCACTATGGCATAACAGTTACAATCACACTCATAGTCACATTCACAATCACATTCACACATATAGCTCAGTCACAGTATTAATCATATACACAATTCTCATTCACATTTCTTAGTTGCAATAACAGTTATAAATTCGCAATCATATGTCAGTTATAATTGAATATGGTATACATAAATGTTTATTTTTTATAAACATTGGAAACCCTACCGTCAAACCACCCAACCCAAGCTTAAACGGAGCGGGGTAAAATCTCTGGCTGCCTCATGCTCTTGTTAGAGTGTATACTATGAAACCTTTTATAGATGTTATGGTTTAAGGTGTAATGTTTTGTAATACAATTTATTTTGTATTACTAAAATGTATTTATTTTCTACACATGATTACATTCATATTTTATGTGTATGTCCTGAGACATTATGTTAGATGAATATCGTTAATCCAAAAGACACTTGTGATTATGAGAGCCAACGATATTTATACAAATAAGTCTCAAATTAAGTTCTTGATAAAATGTGATTATTATAAATGACAATAATATATCACTCGACCAATATCGTTCTGGTTGTCTACATTGACATTTGATATTAATAGAATGAATGATAAGTCTTATATCATTAGAACACAAACAATAGATATTTTCATTAGTAGAATGAAATATCAAATACGACCACAAAAACGTAAGATCGCCTGGTAGTATTATCTAAGGTCATTGATCTTTGTAATAATACGTTAGTGTCATTCTATCATTTGACCTGATATCACATGTTGACTTGTACGATAGTACTCATGGTTCACTAGTATATCATCATTCGACTAGCGACGTCCTATGAATAAATGTTAGACGATTTTAAGCTAATAACTTATAAAGTCATGTGTGCTTCAAAAAATGATCTGATAGTTTTGATAATAAAAGGTATAGATGTTTAATGGAAACTCAAAGATGTAGATATAAGTCTTTAGTTAAAGCAGTCAATATCTTAGAAATATCAAAACCACGAGATCGAGTTTTGAAATATATCGAGTAGTAAGGATTTGACTTAACTATGATCATAGACTCGATAAGGAACATAAATATAAGAAAGAATGAGATTACATGCTCGAATTGTATTCTAACATATTCATATGTTTTCCAACTTCATTCATCGACTATGAGCCATGACATGTTGCTAAGCGTTTACTCATGGTATGTGGAATATCATATAAATGAAATAATAAAAAATTAATGTAATCTCATTGCTACTCGATAATAAACCTAAGAAGGTCGCATAAATACAGTTCTCGTCTATGTTACAAATCCAATAGTGTTTATTAAAAGTTAATAAATGATTATTTTGGTAATTTATATGAAAATTAAATTTTCGATTAAAATAAGATTTCCTAATAAGATTAGGATATTCAGAATATTTCGGAAATATTAATTTGATTAATAAATTCAAAATATAAAATTTATATTTAATTATTTAAATAAATATTTGATATTTATATTAAATAAATTAAATTAAATTAAAAGAATTTTGATTAATTGTTAATTAAAATTAAGTAAGTTAGAATTAATTAATTGTTAATTAATTATTTGGTCAAAATAATATTTAATTTATTGGGCTAGCACCCTATTTAGTTAAGTCTTAGTTTAGATTAAATAGGAAAGTCTTATTTAATAAGTAATTCTTATTTAGTTAAGTTTCCTAATTTAATTTGGGAAAGAATCTTAAAGATATCAAATTTGATTTGGAAAGATCTTGTATTGTCATTATTGTATTGGGATATAAATAAAACAATCCATACACTATATATATACATAGAATTCGACCAAGGGAAGTAAAATTCTCCTTGGCCAAAATTCATCATTTCCTCTCTCTCTCTCTTTGATAGTTTCAAATTGTTCTAAGATTAATTCGAGGAAAGTTGTTTCTTTGATCTCTAATCTACGACTTCAACATCCAAGAAAGAAAATTATTTTCTTTGTTGTCAAAGTGTGAGTGATTTGTTCGTAGAAGAGATCTAGTGTGCCAACTAGAGGTGTAACGCTTTGTGCACTATTACGAGTAAAAATTCAAGAAGGACACTACAAGAAAATGTTGGATTACTGAATGATATTATCGACCGAAAATATTCTGTTAGTAAAAACTGTTAAATACTGACCGAATACCGACCATTTAAAGATTAAGATATTTTCTGACCAAATACCGACTATTTATCGACCGATAAATTACCGACGGACTAATCCGTCGACATTCCATCGGAAAAAGATGCGCTGAGCACAAACTTAGCTCCAAGAAATGGCCCCAAGCTTTTACTGACGTCTTACCGATCATATTTTCAGTCTGTAAATAAAGTCATTTTATTGACCAACGAGATAGATCGGTATTTTAGTCGGTAGTGTGAAATAATTTTAATAAAAATTATTAAAAAATTGATATATACCGACTGAATATATATCGACCGAAATGTAGGTCAGTAATTACTGACCGATGACAAGTCGGTCGGTAATGTTAAGTGTCTAACAATAATTGAGCGCCAAGATATGGCATCAAAACTAACGTTTTACCAATCGACATATATGTTGGTTTGTAATAACCGAACGAAATAATCAGTCAGTAAATTTCCAGAATATACAAATAAACTTTCATTTTCACTGGCCTCATTGCTCAATGTCTTATTCATTTCCAGATTTCTGCTTACTTCTGCTTCAGTCTTGGTAAGTTTTTTTTTTCTTGCTACCATATTAATTAACAAATGTATATTATGTATAAATCAAAATAATTAGGAACTTGTATATTTATAGATTTTGTTTGGGTGAGGTTGTATTTAGGTAAGAAAATCAATTTAATTAGGAACTTATATTATGAGTGTGTTGATGATTATTTTGAAGTATATATTATAATTTGATATGTTTCTTTCTATAACAAGATGAATTGGAATTTTCTTTACATTTTAATTATAACATAATAGAAAGGCGAGGCCTAATAATGATTACACTCTTAAGATGAATCGAGAAAACAAAACTTTAACTTGAGAGCTGCAATGATGTGGACAATTAATGATTTTCCACTTACTCGATATTGTCAGGCTAGACTACATCTGGAAAATTGGCTTGTCCTTACTGTATGGAGAACACACCGATATTTTCGCTCCCAAGTAGTCGAGAGACTGCATGGTTTGATAATCACCGTAAGTTTCTTCGACCTAATCATCAATTCAGATGTAACAAAACTCATTTTCGTAGGAATACTATAGAATATTCACCACCACCACCAATTAGGACAAGCGAAGAAATCTTACATCAGATTAATGAGCTAGGGTTGAGAAGGGTAATTGAACTTGATGCTAATGAGATTAATAACAGTCCAACATGTAAGCATTAGAGGTGGAAGAAAAGAAGCATCTTCTGGCATTTACAATACTGGAGTTCTAATTTGACCAGACATAATCTCGATGTGATGCACTTTGAGAAAAATGTATTCGAAATTGTGTTCAACACTGTGATGGATGTGAAGGGAAAGACTAAAGATATTACCAAAGTAAGGGAAGACACAATGTCATTATGCAACCGACCAGAGTTGCAAATACATGGAGTCCGAGAAATATCCTAGAGTATGTTACACATTAGATAAAAATTAGAAAGAAGTTTTATGGAAATAGTTAAAAGAACTCAAGTTCCTAGATTGTTACGTTTCGAATATGGGATGATGTGTGGATATGCGCAAGTATAAGTTATTTGAGATGAAGAGTCACGATTGACATGTGTTTATGTAAAGATTAATATTAATTACATTTCATAAATTATTTCCAAGTCATGTTTGGCAGACACTTACGGAGTTAATTTTATTTTTCAAAGACTTAACATCAACTACTGTTAAAGTGGCTGAGATGGAAAGACTTGAAGAAGATATCTCAATCATTATGTACAAATTAGAGCGTAGTTTCCCTCCAGCCTTCTTCAATTTTATGGAACATCTTCCGGTACACATGTCATATAAAGAAAAAAAATAGTTAGAACCGTGTAATACCGATGGATGTATCCATTTGAGAGGTAACAATCGAAAATAATCTTACTTATTATTATGTCAATAGTGTTGCTAATTGTATATTTTTTTATGTGATTGTTTTATTAGATACCTTCGACATTTAAAGCATAATGTCAAAAACAAGGCAAAAGTCGAGGGTTCCATTTGTAATGCTTATATAGTTGAGGAAACATCAACATTTTGTTCTAATTATTTTAAACCTCATGTGAATACGAGGTTTCGATAAGTTCCTTGTAATGATAATGGTGGGAATGTTTAAGAGGTTGAAGAAAATCTCATCATTTTCATATATCATAGTCGACCATATGAAATATCAAAGAAAATAAGATTGTAATATATAGAAATGTTGGCAGCTCACGCTTACATCTTATTGAATTGCACTGAAGTTTTACCGTTTCTAACGTGAGTATTTTTATTTTTGTAATTATAATTATTTGTTTTATTACAAGTCATATTCTTCTAAGTCCTATTTTACATTGTGTTTGTAGCATATACATTGACGAGTTAAAACAATTGGTGCCTCCAATCATTAAAGCTGAGATTGATGTTCAAATTGATACATGTTTTAATAATTGGTTCCAAAGATATGTAAGTAATGAATTGGATATACGTATAGGTTAAATGTGTGATACACTGTATGCTAATAATTTTCACTTATTGGATAGACATGTGATAACGAACACTCTATCAACAACTTCTACATTATATATTTAGCAAAAGGCCCTCTGAGAACAGCCAACTAACTTATTGTGTGTTTCATTAATATGTATAAATTTCACACTGAAAAACATGGCTCCGGTCAGGTCATGATGAATAATGGAGTTTGTATAAAATGGTATAGCTATAGTGATAATTCATGGGACTTTATGGTCGATTGAAGGAAATTTTAGAGGTGGAGTACCCTGGCTTACCTATTAAGAGAACCATATTATTCAGTTATGATTGGTATGATCCGATTAATGAGACAAATGTGCATACACATTATAAGCTGGTGGATGTCAAAAAAACATGCCCATATAGAAAGTATGAATCGTTCATTCTCGCACTACAACCTTCACAAGAGTACTATGTTCCTTACCATTGCGCCAAATAAGACACAAGTGATTGGTTAATTGTATATAAGATCAAATTTAGGTCAACTGTGGATATTCAAAAATCATCAAACAAAACTATTGTCTCAGTGACAGCATTCTAAGAAGATATGGTGGAATATGTGCATGAAAATGAAACAACCGTTGGGGCAGTGGTGGGAGCCCTAGGGTCGAATCGGTGCACCGCGCAGCGGAAGTGGGTCTAACCCATAGATATCAAGCATAAGTGTATTTTTAAATAATTTACATAGGAAAAAACTGTGGATAAATCGGAGTCCGAAAGCTAAAAAATGAGCCAAAACTAAATTCAGTATGCGACACGCGCGCACAGTGCGCTTTAACATCAAAACCAACATCAACACATATTAAAGAATAAATTCATGTATTTCAAAATATCAAATATTAAAAAAAAAACATAAATTTATTCAAAATACGCAAATGCGTAAATTTTGAACCTAAAATACAAACCAAACAAGAATCCCACAAAGAAGTAACCATTGAACAATTCTAGGTCATTTAAAGGTGGTCAAGTGATTCTAGAATGGTAACCATAGCTCCAAATTTTTATCTAGATTTCCAAATTCTAATTTTATGTTCATGTCCAATATGAACATTTTTTACCCAATTACAGCATATTGTGTTTATGTTTCCAAAACATCTATACACAAATTTATTAGTCTAATTTCAACTTCAAGCTATATCGATATGTATCAAATACAAAAACATAGCTTATTAGTAAGCTTGAATCAAAGATCTAATATTCTTCTCTTTGTTGAAAATTGTAGAGAACTTCCAAAACTTCTCTAAACACTTCTTTATTTTTCTTATGTTTTGCCTTAATGCTTGCTTGCTTAAAAATTTGCTCAAGCTTGCCTTTTATAGTGAAGCTTATGTAATTTTTAATTAATAAAAGTTTTAATCAATTTTTAGGTGATCTTTATCCAATTTGTCCAAATATATATAATTAAGTGTGACTGATCACATTTATCTACCACTTTGATTTAATCTAATTAAATCTAGACAAGTTTAACCAATTTATTAGTTCATCATTTACCTCTTTGATTTAATCCAATTAAATCAATCCAAATACACCTATTATTACATATTTTGTAATTATCAAAATATCCTCCATTAGTAGAGATATTTATGATATTACAACAAAGCCATTGTGTGATTTTAGATTTATCCAATTAATCTAATTGAGTCAAAGTAAATAATTAATGTTATCTAATAACATTTAATTATTTTAATTGATAGTTATAGTATCAAATATTATTTATTATCAAACATTATCGGCTACCCAAGTGTTCAATGAGTACAATTCATATTATGAGACTCTATAACTCTAGACACGTTCGTCATATAAGCCTAGCTTATATGTACGTAATTCGGCAACCTCTGAATTCGCAAAGAACACGAACGAACTTTCTGAACTATATAATTCGAGGTCATCATATATGTTTAATAATCCCTCTGTCGTAGGCTGTTCGAGTTGTGTTTAGGAAACATAGATTACACCGTCAAATTTCCAACGCGCACAACTTATAATATTAATATGTCCTCGATTCTTTATAACTAATCAAAATACCATTTCTAATAAATGTGATTCACCCTAGGTGATCGAATTTGGCCAAAGTTTTAAGAATCATGACTTACTCAAATTGATACCTAAACAACGCTATAGGCTGATGGATCGTATCTTGATATATACTCGATTAATGAGTGCATCGGTCCACACATAATGAATATCTAATAGTCAGACCATGATAGGTAAATGAAATATATGGCATTAAATTTTGGATGATCACATACAAAATCAATGTTATCCTATAGTCAAAGGATCACATATGCTACTCGACTCGAGGAGATTCCTATTGATGATGGTGTGTACTTGCAACTATTAAGAATCACATGTGAGTCATTCGGTATTCACTCCAACGAATATTCACATGTCTATACGAGCTCCATTGCTCATGGTACATCAGGTTAAACCATTGGAACTCCAATTCCAATATACGACATGTGCTAATCTTCTAGGTTATATAAATTCAAATGTATTTCAAAACCAATGACTAGGAATATTTACTTTAGTAATAGTTTATAATAGTAATATTATCCCAATATCGGACCATCCAGTATCCCGTATTATTACATGACTATTCTAATGTCGTTGTCATTCTCTGCATATTTATATATCAAACTTATATGCATTACGACATAAATTATCATTAATAGGGTTGAAACGAAAATATAGTTATTTTATTAATAAATAATAAAATATAATATACAATATATTATTCGAATTGGCGCTCCAAACACCAACTTCAAAAAACTCTCACTTGTTTAGTGCTAATTTGAATGGTACCAAAGTCTCATATCCTCCACATGTTTATCGAATAACTTAGGAGGTAAGACCTTAGTAAGCGAGACTGTTATGTTGTCTTGTCCTTGAACCTTCAAGACCACTATGTCTTTTTGTTTAATAATCTCTCTAATCACGCAATATTTCATTTTCACGTGTTTAGAATTAGAATGCGCTATTGATGAGCGGAAAATATATCAATATTTACCGCCCCTTTTACTTAATATTTTGTTTAGTTTCTCGGGTTTGATGAATGTTTTGATGTGTTTTAGTTTATTTTGCAGATAAAATAATATCGGGACTCAATGAAATCATTTAGGACCAAATGTGGATCAAATAAGGGCAATTATTAGACTTGATATATTAATTTTGGAGATTGGAAATTTGAAAGGGCGTTTTCACGAAGTGCAGTTTTGGAAATTCCAGTTTTGCACATCTATCGTATGTTGGGCATAACTTTTTACTCAGATATCGGATTGAGCTGATTCAAGTGCCAGATTAAAGAAGACTCAAAGATATACAACTTTGAAAGAGAAAATATTTTCGAATTCTGAAGATTTCATGACCGAAATTGATGAACCATCCAGAAGTGTGTGGAGTGTAATTATTAAAAGTCATTATCAATCATTTTCAAAGCAAAATATTAATTAATTAATAATTAATAAAAATTATCAAATCAACACCAAACAAGATAAGAAATTATTGGAGCAATTATGGATTTGGTGGAGTAATTAGTGGAGAAATTAATAATGTAATTGGTGGAGAAATTGATTGATGATTTGATGGTGGCAAAATTTTGCCTATAAATACCAAGCCATTTCATTTGTAAAATATATACTTTCTTCTTTGAAATCCTTAATGAAAAAATAAAAAGATTGTATCTAGTTTGTTTATTTTTAGTTTTCAGTAATTAATTTTCACTTTCGCACTTTCTTTTCTTTACTTTTCAGTTTTACTTTCCGTAATTTACTTTTACGCATAACACTTTCCTTCTTTACTTTTCAGTTTTTATTTTTCAACCATGAGGAGGTAACTTCCCTCTGCCGAGGTGAAAGGTAATTCTTTTACTGTTACTATCTTAGATTAATCTCCCTTAGACACAACATATTCACTATTCTAAAATTTGACTTAAAAAGGAATACCGCTATATTGGTCGGTGGGCTATTTAATTTAAACTGTTAAACCTGACTAAGCAAGGATACCGCCAGATTGGTCGGTTGGTAATTTAATTTTGGTTCTGCCTTTATGGCTGGTTATTTCTTTATCGCCTACATGGCAAGTTCATGGACAAATTTTACCGCCTTTATGGCTGGTCGGACTTAACTTGACTTAATCAGGATACCGCCTATATGGTCGGTTGGTTTTAATCTCACAAGTGATTATGTTATACTAAGGGAGATATCTAAGTTAGTAATTAGTAAAAGTAATTCCTTTTATCTTGGCAGTTTATTTTCATTTACTTTCCCGCTTTTACTTTCTCGCAGTTACTTTTTAGCATTTTTATTTTATGTCTTTTAAGTTTTCATTAGCCATAGCTATGTATTGTAACTAAGTTAGTATCTAGGGTTGTGATGAATTTCAATATAACCGGTTTATAAGGGGTTAGATTATAGGTTGGGTAATTTAAAGATTTATTTATTGAGTCTTAATCTTAATGCTTTTTATTAACTGGCCATTAATAAAATTGATTAGGTAAACTTAAAATGAACTAGACATAGGGATTTTAAGTTTAAGACCTTAGACTCAATAACCCACGATCTTCCTTGAGGATAGATAACCCTTTTAATAGATTTCCTTACAGGATAGGAATATACCTGTCGGGCGGGGGTAGCCACAATTGGAACTTAATCTTAATGAATCTAGGTAATTTGGTTGACATAGACATATGGTTCAATTGGATTATACTAGGTATTTGAAATTGACCATCGGAAGAGGCTTTTACATAAATTAGTGTTCCAGGTTAATAAATCAATATATTACCCAACTTAAGATAACCACTTCATCTTCTAAATAATATTGGAATTAATCACAACCCTGGATAGTTTTTTATAAATTTGGATTTTTCTCAACCTACTTTTAAGCAATTTTATTTACTTGTTTTAAATTTAGAATCATCGTCATTTCAAATCAATCAATCAAACAACCTGTTAGATACTGGTAATCAGTTGGCCCCATAAATTAATAACAAAAAGGTTTTAAGTCCTCGTGGGATCGATACTTTTTATACTACTTGAACGATACGTGCGCTTGCGTTATACGTGTGTGTTTACGCCGGTCAAGTTTTTGGCGCCGTTGCCGGGGACTTATTTATCTTTTACTATTAGTTTAGGGGTTAGATTTGTTACTTGTATCTTATTTTTCTTTTTACTTATTGTTTTTGTTTTCTTGTGTTTCAGGTTCTCAGACATTTAATGAGACGAGCCAGAAGCTTTGAAATCCATCCGCTTGACCCTGAGATTGAAAGAACCATCAGACAGTTGAGAAGGGAAAGGCGAGAAGGCCAAGAAGCAATTGTTAACATGGAACCTGAACCTTTGGAGGTTGCACCACCAATTCCCATTCGAGACAGAACCATTCCGGTGGTAGATGGCCTCACTTCCTGTATTGTACTTCCTCCCTTACCAGCAAATGCAGGTGACATCAAAACTTGCATTCAGATGATTCAGCAGTCAGTTCAGTTTGGGGGGAATGCAATTGAAGATCCTAATACCCACATCAGCAACTTCCTGGAAGTTTGTGGCACTTTCAATTACAACCGAGCATCAGAAGAAGCAATGAGACTGCGGGTTTTTCCATATTCCTTGAAAGACAGAGCAAAGGCCTGGCTACATTCACTATCAGCTGGTTCCATCACAACATGGAACACTCTAGCCACCAAATTCCTTGCAAAATACTTTCCACCAGCCAGAACTGCAAAGTTGAGGAATGACATCACATCCTTTGTGCAGCAAGATTCAGAATCCATGTACGAAGCTTGGGAAAGATACAAAGATCTGCTCCGGAAATGTCCTCACCATGAGATTCCAAAATGGCTTCAAGTCCAAACTTTCTATAATGGACTTTCTGGATTGATGAGAACCACTATTGATGCTGCTGCTGGAGGAGCTTTGATGTCAAAAGGAGAAGATCAAGCCTGGGACCTAATCGAAGAGATGGCCAATAACAATTCCTTGTGGCCAACTGAAAGGAGCTTGATTCAAAGAATTGCAGGAATTTATGAAGTTGGAGCCAACACAGCAGTTAGTGCCAAACTGGACCAGATATGCAAATTCATGGAGACTCTCAACACTCAAAGCAACATTGGATCCACAAGTTCACCATATGGAGGAGCACCAGAACTAAACCAACATGAAGAGACGGTGAATTATGTCAACAATTTCAACAGATAAAGGAACAATTCATATTCCAACACCTACAACCTAGGGTGGAGGAATCATCCCAATTTTTCATGGAGCAACAATTCAGGCCAACAGCAGAACTATCCACCTGAATTCCAGCAACAGAAGAAAGGCCAGGAGCAGGCAAATGAATCAGGAATAACAGAAGTGTTGACCTACTTGAAAAAGATGGAAGCAAAACACGACTCTCAAGCAGCAAGATATGACACTATATTTCAAAGCCATTCAGCCTCTATCAAAGCACTAGAGAATCAAATCGGACAACTAGCCAATGCTCAGAGTTACAGACCGCCAGGTACCTTTCCTAGCAACACAGAGCCAAATCCATGGAACATGGGGAAGGAGCAATGTCATGCCATCATGTTAAAAAGCGGTACTGAAATCAACAAAGATGTTGGAGCCAAAACAACTGTTGAGGAAGTTCCAAAAGAAACAAAGCAACAGATGGAGGAAAAAGAAGCAAAGGAAAAAGAACAGATCACTCCACCTCCACCTTTTCCTCAACGTCTTCAGAAGAACAAATTGGACAAGAAGTTTTCTCGGTTCCTAGAGATCTTCAAAAAGCTGCATATCAACATTCCATTTGCAGAAGCGTTGGAACAAATGCCCATCTATGCCAAATTCATGAAAGATATTCTTTCACGAAAACGGAGATTGGGAGATTACGAGACAGTAGTATTAACAGAAGAATGCAGTGCCATCATTCAGAGGAAACTTCCCTCGAAGTTGAAAGATCCTGGCAGTTTCACTGTTCCTTGCGTCATAGGAGAACATAACTTTGGTAAGGCTTTGTGTGATTTAGGTGCGAGTGTTAACTTGTTGCCTTTTTCTATTTTCAGGAAATTACAGATTGGAGAAACAATGCCAACATCAGTCTCACTACAACTTGCTGATAGAACGCTCGTATTTCCGAGAGGCGTAGTTGAGGATGTGCTGGTCAAGGTTGACAAATTCATTTTCCCTGCAGATTTTATTGTCCTTGATATGGAGGAAGACGCAGACGTACCAATCATCCTTGGGAGACCATTCTTGGCTACAGGTCGAACCATTATTGATGTACAAAAAGGAGAATTAACCATGAGGGTACATGACCAAGAAGTAACATTCAATGTTTTCAAGGCCATGAATTTCCCAGATGATGAAAAGAATGAGGAATGTTTTAAACTCGATGTGATACACAGTACAATTCAGAACTCTGATGAAAGACAAAGTTCTACTGACAAACTTAAAACATGTCAATTACCTGTGGAGCCTAAAGATAAATCGTCTTTTGTACTGAAGGAGCCAATTCTTGCCCTACAAGCAACAGAAGAGAAAAAGTTCAACCAACTCAACGAATTGGAGGAATTTCACAATCAGCCTTTTGAGGATGCCAAATTGTACAAAGAAAAGGGCAAGAAGAGACATGATGAGAAGTTAGTGCGCATACAACTGGAACCAGGGCAGAAGGTACTGTTAAACAAATCAAGGGTGAAATTCTTCCCATGGAAGCCAAAATCACGGTGGTCAGGTCCATTTGTGATCACCAAAGTTTTACCAAATAGAGCCGTTGAGATACATGATCCTGATGCTAACAAAACTTCCAAGGTTAAAAACAAGCGTGTCAAGCACTACTGGGGAGAACCGTTGGAGCGTCAAAAAGAAACTGTCACACTTTCAGATCCAGCCTAAACGTTCAAAAAGTCACGTCTAGCTGACGACTTTAAACTTAGCGCTCGCAGGGAGGCAACCCATGCAATTTGTGTATATATTGTGATTTTGTGTGATTTAATTTTGTGTGTTTAGTTTTTGCAGATTAAGATGGAAGAAGCTCTAGTAAATCTTCACAAGCAATTTCCTTCTCTCCCTCAAAAATCTCTGATGAAAGTTTACAAAGCTCGCTTGGAACGGATGAGACTATTGATGAACAAAGGTATTCCTACTGATATTTGTTGGGTAATCGAAGCACGAATTCGTTTAGCAGGTGAGTATTCTGAGTCTTGTAATTTTTATTTACCTGGATTTGAAGAAGCACCTATGCAAAGAAAACATAGAGCTAAGCAAATGGGTTTTGTTTCAAATGTGCACGTTGGAATTGTAATACTCGTTGTCGTTCTTTAGGAATGGTGTCTGATAATCGAGAAGACAAAATTAAATTCATTAGGGATGGCTTGAGTAAGGAGTTTTAGATGATCTATCTTCGACTCTTGAGACGCATCCCAGTGGACATGTTCACATAGCCTTTCGCAAATTACATACACAATTTCAAAAAGAAAGACAACAGTTAAGTCTCGGGAATCTGACTCAAAAAGACCATGTTTGCCAATTTATAAGAAAATTGGATGGGAAGCTTGTCCCTGACGCATAGACGTCAATCAAGCCCGTTATTTTTGTAAATATTATATCTCTTTGTCTTTTGCTAATAATTGTAATTTGTTTTGTTGTTTTCTTTTATTTTCTCCGACAGGATCCAGATCTTGTTGACTATCACGATCTATTTTACTATTTCGCTACTAATCGTCTTTTGGAAGATACTTGTGCTATTTTTACTCCCCATTTTCAGGTATTATAAATTCAACTCATCATTGCACTTTTGAAGATATCCAGAGTAAAACATGGAAGCCACTTCAAGAAGACGAGTTGAAAACATTTGCGTGTTTTGCGGTAGTACTGTTGGTACTAAACCACAATACATAGAAGCAGCACAGGAATTGGGTCGAGTCTTAGCAGCAAGGAATATGCACTTAATATATGGCGGAGGAAATCTTGGACTTATGGGGATCGTTTCAAAGGCTGTACAGGAAGGAGGCAGTCATGTTTTGGGAATCATCCCAAAACCTTGGCAGAGGCAAATCTTATTGGTTCATCAAACGGAGAGGAACTGATCGTGCCAGGTATGTCTGAACGACTGGTAGAAATGATTAACCGTTCTGATGCTTTTATTGCTTTGCCAGGTGGCTTGGGCACATTGGAGGAAATTTTTATAGTACTATCTTGGGCGAACCTGAACATACACCAGAAACCGCTTTGGCTACTCAACGTTGATGGATTTTATGATTTTCTTTGTGTGTTCTTGATGATGCTCGGAGAAATGGGTTCGTGTCAAAACCTATGAAAGAACTTCTCTTTACTGCCAAACTACTCCGGATCTAATAGACCAACTTATAGCCTATGAACCGAAAGTTGACCCCATCATTTCAAAAATAAAATGGTCTGAGGACGATCGTGGTAAGAAGCGACGAATAAATCTGGATCTTAACCTTTAATTTTCCTGTAGAATTTCAGCTAACCAGGTATTATTTTCTAAACTCTTCTTTCATTTGTTAAGACATTGGGGACAATGTCTCATTTAGGTTTAGGGGTGAGGTATAGTTAATAGTACTTGTTTGTATTGTGTTTTATTTTTAGTCCAAAATTTTTCGAAAAATACAAAAAAATTGAAAATTTTTCAAAAATTACAAAAATATTTTGCATTTTTGTGTTTTTATTTTAACTAAAAGGTGAAATTGGTAAGAAATAGCCGAGTAAGGAGTTTCCACTCTTGAGACGTATTTCAAACCATTTATTTCGAAACAAGTTAATTTTTGTTTATTTCATTTTGAATTATTTAATTTGTGAATTCTCCATAATACTGACTAAAATGAATCTTCATATGCTCATTTGACAGGTATTATCAACATGCATAGTAACATACAGACATGAGCTGTAATTGAAAAGCTTGTAATTTTCGTGCTCTAGTTTAATTGGAGGAAACATATATTAAAAAGTTATGGAATAAAAAAAAAAATCATTTCTGAAAAAAAAATAAAGTATCTAAGATCCGGTTATTAAGTCTGTAAGGGTGTTTTAACACCTAGTGCCCTAAAACCAACTGGTTTGGGAGTCATTGGCCCAAAGCTCGTTACATGGATCAAAGATACTGCAAAATATATATATCTGAAGTCTGAGTAATTAAGTCCGTAGGGGTGTCTTAACACCTGGTGCCCTAAAGCCAACTGGTTTGGGAGTCACCGACCCAAAGCTCGCTACATAGACGGAAGGTATTGTATATAAATAAAAAGTCAAAATTCAGAAAAATCAAAGAAAAAATCAGAAAAATCAGAAAAATTATTCCATTGCTACAAAAAGGTGTGAAATCTGATAGAACTTTAGGACAAAAATATTACTCTCTTATCAACTGCACTTATGACTGTTGTGGGCAAAAATGAGTTGTTTAATATTATGTTGGCTGTGTATATGAAGAATGGTAAAAATAATCGGAGAATTTACTTATTTAGTAATTTAGAAAGAAACAAAACAACTAGAAACTTGGAGTAGAAGTTTCACCTGATTAGTCACTAACATCTTTATTCTCTTTTCGCTTGTCTTTTTGCTTTTGTGTGCATTAGTTTTAACTAACTTTTTACTTTTGTAAAATGTTTGTGGGTATCATTGCTGTAAACCCTCACGAGACTACAACTCGTCCACTAGGGACACCTAGGGGTTTAAAGGCTTGTTGCATACGCTAAATGCAACCGTGATCCCTACGAAAGTGGCTTAGTTTAATTTTAATTTTATTTTGTTGTTTTGCTCGAGGACTAGCAAAATGTTAGGTTTGGGGGTGTGATGAGCGGAAAATATATCAATATTTACCGCCCCTTTTACTTAATATTTTGTTTAGTTTCTCGGGTTTGATGAATGTTTTGATGTGTTTTAGTTTTTTGCAGATAAAATAATATCGGGACTCAATGAAATCATTTAGGACGAAATGTGGATCAAATAAGGGCAATTATTGGACTTGATATATTAATTTTGGAGATTGGAAATTTGAAAGGGCGTTTTGACGAAGTGCAGTTTTGGAAATTCCAGTTTTGCACATCTGTCGTATGTTGGGCATAACTTTTTACTCAGATATCGGATTGAGCTGATTCAAGTGCCAGATTAAAGAAGACTCAAAGATCTACAACTTTGAAAGAGAAAATATTTTCGAATTCTGAAGATTTCATGACCAAAATTGATGAACCATCCAGAAGTGTGTGGAGTGTAATTATTAAAAGTCATTATCAATCATTTTCAAAGCAAAATATTAATTAATTAATAATTAATAAAAATTATCAAATCAACACCAAACAAGATAAGAATTATGGAGCAATTATGGATTTGGTGCAGTAATTAGTGGAGAAATTAATAATGTAATTGGTGGAGAAATTGATTGATGATTTGATGGTGGCAAAATTTTGTCTATAAATACCAAGCCATTTCATTTGTAAAATTCATACTTTCTTCTTTGAAATCCTTAATGAAAAAATAAAAAGATTGTATCTAGTTTGTTTATTTTTAGTTTTCAGTAATTAATTTTCACTTTCGCACTTTCTTTTCTTTACTTTTCAGTTTTACTTTCCGTAATTTACTTTTACGCATAACACTTTCCTTTCTTTACTTTTTCAGTTTTTATTTTTCAACCATGAGGAGGTAACTTCCCTCTGCCGAGGTGAAAGGTAATTCTTTTACTGTTACTATCTTAGATTAATCTCCCTTAGACACAACATATTCAATTCTAAAATTTGACTTAAAAGGAATACCGCTATATTGGTCGGTGGGCTATTTATTTAAACTGTTAAACCTGACTAAGCAAGGATACCGCCAGATTGGTCGGTTGGTAATTTAATTTTGGTTCCGCCTTTATGGCTGGTTATTTCTTTATCGCCTACATGGCAAGTTCATGGACAAATTTTACCGCCTTTATGGCTGGTCGGACTTAACTGACTTAATCAGGATACCGCCTATATGGTCGGTTGGTTTTAATCTCACAAGTGATTATGTTATACTAAGGGAGATATCTAAGTTAGTAATTAGTAAAAGTAATTCCTTTTATCTTGGCAGTTTATTTTCATTTACTTTCCCGCTTTTACTTCTCGCAGTTACTTTTTAGCATTTTTATTTTATGTCTTTTAAGTTTTCATTAGCCATAGCTATGTATTGTAACTAAGTTAGTATCTAGGGTTGTGATGAATTTCAATATAACCGGTTTATAAGGGGTTAGATTATAGGTTGGGTAATTTAAAGATTTATTTATTGAGTCTTAATCTTAATGCTTTTTTTTAACTGGCCATTAATAAAATTGATTAGGTAAACTTAAATGAACTAGACATAGAGATTTTAAGTTTAAGACCTTAGACTCAATAACCCACGATCTTCCTTGAGGATAGATAACCCTTTTAATAGATTTCCTTACAGGATAGGAATATACCTGTCGGGCGGGGGTAGCCACAATTGGAACTTAATCTTAATGAATCTAGGTAATTTGGTTGACATAGACATATGGTTCAATTGGATTATACTAGGTATTTGAAATTGACCATCGGAAGAGGCTTTTACATAAATTAGTGTTCCAGGTTAATAAATCAATATACTACCCAACTTTAAGATAACCACTTCATCTTCTAAATAATATTGGAATTAATCACAACCCTGGATAGTTTTTTATAAATTTGGATTTTTCTCAACCTACTTTTAAGCAATTTTATTTACTTGTTTTAAATTTAGAATCATCGTCATTTCAAATCAATCAATCAAACAACCTGTTAGATACTGGTAATCAGTTGGCCCCATAAATTAATAACAAAAAGGTTTTAAGTCCTCGTGGGATCGATACTTTTTATACTACTTGAACGATACGTGCGCTTGCGTTATACGTGTGTGTTTACGCCGGTCAGCTATCGGCTTCTTAGCCTGCGCAATGGCTCCGTTATTATCACAATACAGTGGGATCAGATCTGTAACACTAGGCATAATGTCAAGTTTTGTGATAAAATTTATAATCCAAATATCTTCTTTAGCAGCTTCTGAAGCCGCTATAAATTCCTCCATAGTGGTACAATCGATTGTTGAGTCTTGCTTTGAACTTTGCTAACTAACTGCATCGCCATAAGGGTAAATAAGTATCGAGATGTAGACTTTTTATCATCCAAATCTCTTTTGAATTCAGAATCTGGATAACCCTTAACTTGTACTCATCCAAAAATTAGAAACTTATTCTTAGTACCCTTAAGGTATTTTAGGATATATTTCACGGCTGTCCAATTATCATTACTCGGATCAGATTGATATCGCTAGTCACACTGACGTCAAAACTGATGTCATGTCTTATACATAGAATAACATACATAATGCTTCCAATATAAGAAGCATATGACAATTTAGACATTCTAACTCTCTCTTCCTCGATGTAAGGTATCAATTTCTTCGAAAGATGTATGTTGTATCGAAAAGGTACATTTATTGACTTACAGTTGGTAAAACTATGTCTTTCTAATATTTTATATATGTACGTGGATTGCGATAATCCTATAAGCTTCTTTACTCTATCCCGATAGAGCCTTATACCCAGTATATATGAAGCTTCACCCATGTCTTTCATGGAGAAGTTCTTGCAAAAGTAGGATTTCACACTTTGCATCAATCATATATCATTTCCAATGATAAGGATATCATCTTCATACAATACAAGGAATATTATCATGCTCCTACTAACTTTCTTATAAACACATGGTTCTTCCTCGTTCTTAATGAATTCAGATAATCTAATTATCTCATCAAAACAACAATTCCAGCTTCGGGATACCTGTTTATATCCATAAATAAACTTCTTGAGCTTACAAACTGAGTTTGAAGTCTCACTAGATAAGAAACCTTCTGGTTGTTCCATATAGATATCCTCTTCGAGGAATCCATTTAGAAAAATAGTTTTCACATTCGTCTACCATATCTCATAATCGAGATAATTAGCAATGGCTAAAAGAATCCTAATGGATTTTAGCATGGCTACTAGTGAAAAATTTTCCTTATAATTAATCTCAGGACGTTGAGTAAAACCTTTCGCTACCAGTCGGGCCTTAAAGGTTTCCACTATTCCATCGGGCCCTCGTTTCCTTTTATTATCTCATTTAAAACCAATAGGTTTAACTCATTCAGGAAGTTCAACCAAGTTCTAGACTTGATTATCATCCATAGAATCCATTTCGGATTTCATTAGATATTAGACCATATGTATTAGAGCATACTAAAATGTCATCTACATATACTAACAAGAAATTGTTATTAGTACTAAAGATTTTATCCATTTTTCTTTGATATATTTGTGGTGCATTTTTAAGCCTAAAGGCATTACTAGCCATTCATAATGTCCATTAGGTGTACTAAATGTTGTTAATGGCACTGACTCTGGTTTTAATTTTATCTGCCAAAATCCTGATTTGCAATCAAATTTTGAAAAGTATTTCTTGTCTTTGGCAAAGTTTATTAATACATTTTTATTAGGTATAAAATACTCTTCTAATTGTGTACCTTTATTTAATTCTTTATAATTTATAATTATTCTGGCTTTTCCTCTTTTTATTTCAGCATGATTTCTGACCATAAAAGCAGAACTGCTATGTGGACTTTTATTATGTTTAATAAGATTTAAACTTAGCAATTCCTTAATATGTTGATTAAATTCATCTTTATCTTCTTGATTATAAACCATCGGTCTTACTCTTATAATTGATGTTGGATCAATTAGTTTTATTTCTACATATTCTTTTTGTATATCCCATTTTTCTATTGAATTTTCTCCATAATTTGATTCTATTTCTTTTTTAACCTCTTCTAGTATCAGGTTGGTTTCTTCTAGACACTTTATACGTTTACAAGTATAGTTGGTTAATATTTTTAACCCAATTTTTTCCCATTTATCACCACGCGGTGCTGGCTGAACTCTGAATGGTTTAAATTCTCGAGGAATTTTGAGTAAATAACCACAAAGGGTCTTAAGTGTAATCACATACAAAGTTTATATGTATTGAGCAAACTATTGTATAAAATCATTTCCAAGTAGAACATCTACTTCAAGATTATTATAAGCATAAACTTGTTTAATATTAACAATCTTACTACCTAGTACTACCAGGAAGTTATGCTCATATTTGTTTATACTGGAATCTCCAGTTATACTTTTAATTGTTATTAATTTTTCCATTTGTTTCCATTATTTCCATAGAAATTCTTTTATCAAGGTTATTATGATATTATATCTATTAATGCAGAGGTTGTGATATTTATATCTATAAATCTGATTTTGAAGTAGACAGATACAGGAAAGTTAATTGTTTGGGGCATTAACTTCGTTCTTTATGACAAAATATTTCGTCACCATTTATTTTGAATTCAAAACCTTCTTTGGTTATTTTAATTTCTTCTAATGAATTGAGAAATGAATATAGTAAAAGAACATGGTATGTTCCTCCTGCCATTTCATCATCTACATATCATGGAATATCTATTCTTTTTCCTTGTAAGATCAAAGGTACAATGGCACTTTGATTACAAGTAAAGATTGTTCCATCGAAGTTTCTATATCATAAGGTTCTACAACTTCTGTTTGTAAACAAATGTTCATATCCTTAGCAATATGACAATTACTTGCTCCAGTATCTATAAGGATATATGATCCTTTTATGTATTCGATATCATTAAAGTATTCGCCATATATTCTTAGAGTGGGTGCATGTCTTTTAAGATTTAAAAGATTATCACTTATTATAGGGATATATATACTCGGTCTTCTAATACTAGGTTTTTTAATTAAATTATCAAAACTATGTCTTTTTGATACTATTAATTCATTACTTTTATATTCCATTGGAATTCATTTGTTTGAAGATGATCCTTCTGTTAAAGCATGAATGTTTCCAAATTTTATGCGATAATTTTCTGGTACCGCTATTTCTTGTAAGAGGGGTTCCCTTACCTTACTAATATCTAAACATTCATCCTTTATTTCAATAAAAGGTTTGTTTGAATATATATCACCATAATTGGTGTTGCTTAAAGAAAATAATGCAGAATAATAAATACTCATTACTCTATTTCCTGGTTTAAGGAATCTATCTTTAAGTAATTCAAAATGTAGATTTAAAGTATCATTAAAGTATTTATCTTTAAGATTAATACAATATTTAGGATAACATGTGAATAATAATTTTTTTATGTGCTAAATTCCCTTCAAATGTTCCTAAATGTGCGTCTTTTATATTATAAAATATTTCATCAAATAGACTTATCATAATGGACTGTCTATTCCTTCTTTAAATAAAGAATTAAATAATATTTGAATATAAGCTAGATAAACATATTGTATTTTTGCTCTCTTTTTTTGGAGGTATTTTTCTTAAATTTCATTATACTTTCTTATGTAAGTAAATTTAAATTTATATTTCCTTTAGTATGAGAAATTTCAGTATTCTTATTAAGATCTTGATATTCATGAATTATTATTTTTTGTCTAACATACATTCCTTTTAATTTTATCATAAGACTAGAAGGATGTTTCAGACTTAACTCTAATTTTTCAATTTTTGCAAGTTTTTTTATTATCAAAGGTTGTTCTAAGTGAATATTCTTCATAATTCTCTTTAAGCACTATTTTCTGTAGAATAGATAATACTCAAGTTAAAAGTTTAATTTTTAATAAACTACCTCAAGAACCGTAATTCGGAAGATTGCAAAGATGACAAGTTATATCAAGTTTTTACAACTTTAAAATAAATAATATTAAAGGATATGATAATTTTCTTGCAGATTCTCTAAGCAGATATCCTCATAGAGAATAATTTAGCTGAAAAGCTAATAAATTATCGGTATGGCCACCGATATTGATGGAGAGCAAAAAGAAGTTAACAAACGACATATATGCATTCAAGATTAGTGCCAAAAGAAATGAAAGCCCTTTGCCAAGGATTGTAATGGTAAAAGTAATGCCAACAACTGTGCCATGTGATTCCCCCCACCATGGTTCGGTTCCAAAATCGAATCTCATCAGAATCAGAGGTTTCGATTTCTATTGAAGGAGGAATTGAAACTGAACCTTATAATGTATCGTTTGATTTGGTTCCAGTTCAATTTCAGTTATAGGAACCAAAACCGAATTACAACAAACTAAGAATTTTACAAAATTTATTTTATTGTATACATAATACAATAATTATAACTCATTATATAACAAAATTTATTTTTTTTATTGGTAATATTTCTCATCGGGACTTAAAGATCCTTGACTTGACTTTTATTTTATAACACCAAAATTTGTAATTGAATAAATTTTGGAAGTTAAATTGAGAATTAGTTCTAGGAAATAAGAAAAGATGAAATGAATAAATTGTTGGAATCTTGGAATGTGAAAATTGAATTTAGATAGGAAGTATTTATAGAAGAAAAAAAATAAATTTCAAATATAAATTTCAAGAATCGGTTCTGCGGTTCAGTTTCGTGGTTTGGTTCCATGGTTCGATTCACGGTTCAGTTCCGTGTTCGGTTCCAAGGTTCGGTTCCGTGGTTTGGTTTTGGGGTTTGGTTTCAAGATTTGGTTCCACTGTTCCGTTGATCTCCATCTTGTCATCAACAATGCTTTTGCTTGTTGTGAACTAGATGATTTGTCTTCCTTATTTTTGCGTCTAGACTCATCTTCCAGAGCAGCACCTGCAACTTCGTCAAAGACTAGATACCAGTGATAACATTACTTGTTAAGTTGATGATAAGTTGATCGTATGAATCATGTAGAGTTTGAAATAGAATCCATGCACGTTCATTTATAGAAATACTATAATCCAACACAGTGAGTTTGAAAAATAGTGTATTCAAGCTGTTATGAAATCCTTCATGGATGTTGACTCACTCATACGAAGAGTGTAAAGTCTCATCTTCAAGAATATCTTGTTATATAGTTGTGACGCTGGTTTTCGGCCGAGGTCCTCAATCAGAATTTGTAGGTTGGGGGCAATTAGCGATCCTGCAAGACAAAGGTAGAGTGAGCGGGAGTAGACTACCCACCGGTGTGGTGGGTGCCGGGGGCACTCGACGCTCAAGTCAGTAGTATGAAATGAGCTGTAAATAATAGAAGAAAAGGTCGGAAGTTACCTTGGCTTCTGTTGATTCCGTGAGGGCGATAGCCGGTGTTTTAGAGAATATGAAGCTTTAGGAGCTCAAGTTTGAGAGCTCTGACCTCTCCCCACACTTCATGAATTTATGCTTCATTTTAAGGAGGAGAAAGGTGAATTCCTTGATCTGCACATGAGAAATGGGTCCCCATAACATGCTTATTGTCTCTGCTTTCGGCAGGGAGAATATTTTGCATGTGGGCGATATATTCTTTGTTGGGGAAAAGAAGAATCGGTCAAATGGTTTGTCCTTTTATTTTTGTAAAGGGTTTAGAGTTTAATGGGCTGGGTTATTGCTTGGGCCTCACTTGGTATTGTGTTCGAAGTGAAAGACGTTTTTTGTCCTTGGCCCAAATTTGGCACGTACAGTTTGTTCCATACTCTTTAAGTCAAAGAGCATTTGACTTGAAGAGTAATATGTCGAGTGTATCATCGGAGATTTGATCCTGATAATAGATGTCTTCTATGTCTTTTGAAGTAGCTGAAGTTTAAAACTTCAACTTAACTCTAAAATGTCTTTTGGACCAGATGAAGGCCAGATCTACGACTTGACTCTACATGAGCCAATGGGGAATGTTCCCAGTTGACTGAACCAGATGAAGGTTCAGGTCTTCCATTTGACTCTACATGAGCCATAGGGGATGTTCCCAGTCGACTGAAACCGATGAAGGTCAGGACAATCTCCATACTACTGGTCAAGGACCAGTGGAGTCTTCAAATTTTTATTGACCAGATGAAGGTCGTATGTTGACTCTACATGAGCCATAGGGGATGTTCCCAGTCGACTGAACCAGATGAAGGTCAGGACAATCTCTATACTACTGGTCAAAGACCAGGGGAGTCTTCAAATTTTTCTAGACCAGATGAAGGTCATATGTTGACTCTACATGAGCCACATGGGATGTTCCCAGTCGACTGAACCCGATGAAGGTCAGGACAATCTCCATACTACTGGTCAAAGACCAGGGGAGTTTTCAAATTTTTCTAGACCAGATGAAGGTCGTATGTTGACTCTACATGACCATAGGGGATGTTCCCAGTCGACTGAACCCGATGAAGGTCAGGACAATCTCCATACTACTGGTCTAAGACCAGGGGTGTTACAATGTCTTCTGGACCAGATGAAGGCCAGGTCTTCAACTTTGACTCTACATGAGCCATGGGGAGTGTTCCCAGTCGACTGAACCAGATGAAGGTCAGGACAATCTCCATACTACTGGTCAAAGACCAGGGGAGTCTTCAAATTTTTCTAGACCAGATGAAGGTCATATGTTGACTCTACATGAGCCACAGGGGATGTTCCCAGTCGACTGAACCCGATGAAGGTCAGGACAATCTCCATACTACTGGTCAAAGACCAGGGGAGTTTTCAATTTTTTTCTAGACCAGATGAAGGTCGTATGTTGACTCTACATGAGCCATAGGGGATGTTCCCAGTCGACTGAACCCGATGAAGGTCAGGACAATCTCCATACTACTGGTCAAGGACCAGTGGAGTCTTCAAATTTTTATTGACCAGATGAAGGTCGTATGTTGACTCTACATGAGCCATAGGGGATGTTCCCAGTCGACTGAACCAGATGAAGGTCAGGACAGTCTCTATACTACTGGTCAAAGACCAGGGGAGTCTTCAAATTTTTCTAGACCAGATGAAGGTCATATGTTGACTCTACATGAGCCATGGGGAATGTTCCCAGTCGACTGAACCAGATGAAGGTCAGGATAATCCCCATACTACGGGTCAAAAGACCAGGGGAATCTACAATGTCGTCTGACCAGATGAAGGCCAGATCTTCAACTTGACTCTACATGAGCCAATGGTGGATGTTCCCAGTCGACTGAACCAGGTAATGTCGATTGGGATTTATATCACATCTCAAGACATGCAAGTGTTGTAACTATAATAATTCCCAAGCTACGTACTAGATGATGTCGACTGGGATTTATATCACATCTCAAGACATGCAAGTGTTGTAACTATAACAATTCCCAAGCTACGTACTAGATGATGTCGGCTGGGATTTATATCACATCTCAAGACATGCAAGTGTTTGTAACTATAATAATTCCCATACTACACATATGTGGATGTCGAATGGGACAAACATAAAGCATCAAGCCATACACACATAGGATCCACAACAAGTCTCAAGCTACATATGTAGATGTCGATTGGGACAAACATCAATCATCAAGTCATACATGCATAAGATCCACATTAAGTCCCAAGCTACACATGTAGATGTCGATTGGGACAAACATCAATCATCAAGCTATACATGCATAGGATCCACAACAAGTCCCAAGCTACATATGTAGATGTCGATTGGGACAAACATCAATCATCAAGCCATACACGCATAGAATCCACAACAAGTCCCAAGCTACAGACATGTAGATGTCGATTGGGACAAACACCAAGCATCAAGCCATAAATGCATAAGATTCACAACAAGTCCCAAGCTACACATGTAGATGTCGATTGGGACAAACACCAAGCATCAAGCCATAAATGCATAAGATTCACAACAAGTCCCAAGCTACACATGTAGATGTCGATTGGGACAAACACCAAGCACCAAGCCATACATGCATAAGATTCACAACAAGTCCCAAGCTACACATGTAAATGTCGATTGGGACAAACACCAAGCACCAAGCCATACATGCATAAGATTCACAACAAGTCCCAAGCTACACATTGTAATGTCTATTGGGACTGACATCAAGCATCAAGCCACCACACATAGGATTCACTACAAGTCCCAAGCTACATATTGTAATGTCTATTGGGACTGACATCAAGCATCAAGCTATACATGCATAAGGTCCACAACAAGTCCAAGCTACACATGTAGATGTCGATTGGGACAAATATCAAGCATCAAGCTATACATGCATAAGGTCCACAACAAGTCCCAAGCTACACATGTAGATGTCGATTGGGACAAATATCAAGCATCAAGCTATACATGCATAAGGTCCACAACAAGTCCCAAGCTACACATGTAGATGTCGATTGGGACAAATATCAAGCATCAAGCTATACACGCATGAGATCCACAACAAATCCCAGCTACATATTGTAATGTCAACTGAGACATCCTTAACTAGTGCCAAACAATACACTAATGTCGAGTGAGACATCCTTAACAAGTCTCATGCCTTACTAATGTCGACTGGGATTTTAAAAGTGCAAGCCATACCAGGTAATGTCGATTGGGATGCACACGCCAAGTCCCCATATAGTGTCTAGTGGAATGTCTTCACACCAAGTCTTCATATAGTGTAGTGTCGACTGGAATGTCCCTGCAAAGTCTTCATACATACATGTCGACTGGAATATCTTCACATCAAGTCCTCATGTAGTGTCGAGTGAGATGTCTTTGCCAAGTCTTCTTTATGCATGTCGACTGGAATATCTTCACATCAAGTACCCATGTAGTGTCGAGTGCACGTCGACTAGGACGTTCCTCTCATTCTGAATCCAAAAAGTTCAAGTGTTGAATGGAGTATATTCACAAACATACTCGTACACACGTGTCGAATGAATTTCATATGAAGAATTCACATCCTTGTGTCGCCTGGAAAATATCTGCAATCATTTTATACACGCATGTCGACTGAAGTAGACATGCAATCCCTTTATACCTGTATGTCGACTGTGAAGTGATTATATGAACTCTTCTTCATAGGTATGAGTCGACTGGAGAATCTGTATAAATTCATACAAATATGTCGACTGAAAGAAATACATGAAACATTCTCTGATGCTTGTTAACTGGAATATATCTGCAACCATCTTATATATACATGTCGTATGAAACAATAACATGAACAATTCTCATATTTGTCGACTGAGATTTACCTGCATAAATATTATGCATATATGTCGACTGAAAGAAATACTTGAATAATTTATTCACACATTTCGATTGGAATATATATGCAACCATCTTATGTATACAATAACATGAATATTTCACATTTTTTTTTTGACTGGAATGTCTCTGCATAAACTCCGTGCATATATGTCGACTGTATGTCGACTGAAGTGATTATATGAACTCTTCTTCATAGGTATGAGTCGACTGGAGAATCTGTATAAATTCATACAAATATGTCGACTGAAATAAATACATGAAACATTCTCTGATGCTTGTTAACTGGAATATATCTGCAACCATCTTATATATACATGTCGTATGAAACAATAACATGAACAATTCTCATATTTGTCGACTGAGATTTACCTGCATAAATATTATGCATATATGTCGACTGAAAGAAATACTTGAATCATTCATTCATACATGTCGACTGAAGTAATTACATAAATACCTCGTGTATGCGAGTCGTTTGAAGAATATCTGCAAACACTTATCCCTGTATGTCGACGAAAAGTTGATTGGGAAGTTGAGGAGATTTTTTTTTTAATTGCTTATGGAGGGTTGTTTTGGAATTCACGTGACTTGATTCTCTTCTCCTGAGGTGCGTAATCGTTCTTGGAGTATGGCTAGCAGTGTGGTCATTAGATCTGATGTTCGCTCACTTCTAGAAACCATGGTTGGCTGTGTGTTTTAGGAATCGTAGATTGGGAAATACTTGCCTGTTATGAATCGCTAAGGCCCCACGGTGGGCGCCAAATTGTGGACGCTGGTTTCGGCCGAGGTCCTCAATCAGAATTTGTAGGTTGGGGGCATTAGCGATCCTGCAAGACAAAGGTAGAGTGAGCGGGAGTAGACTACCCACCGGTGTGGTGGGTGCCGGGGGCACTCCGACGCTCAAGTCAGTAGTATGAAATGAGCTGTAAATAATAGAAGAACAAGGTCGGAAGTTACCTTGGCTTCTGTTGATTGCCGTGAGGGCGATAGCCGGTGTTTAGAGAATATGAAGCTAGGAGCTCAAGTTTGAGAGCTCTGACCTCTCCCCACACTTCATGAATTTATGCTTCATTTTATAGGAGGAGAAAGGTGAATTCTCTGATCTGCACATGAGAAATGGGTCCCCATAACATGCTTATTGTCTCTGCTTTCGGCAGGGAGAATATTTTGCATGTGGGCGATATATTCTTTGTTGGGGAAAAGAGAGAATCGGTCAAATGGTTTGTCCTTTTATTTTTGTAAAGGGTTTAGAGTTTAATGGGCTGGGTTATTGCTTTGGGCCTCACTTGGTATTGTGTTCGAAGTGAAAGACGGTTTTGTCCTTGGCCCAAATTTGGCACGTACAATAGTGACTTGACCTCGTACAATTTAGTAAGTGCATCCCAAATCTCTTTTGCAGTCCTCATCTCTGTAACGCTAGATAATATAGAATCTGGTAAGGTTAGATACAAGTTTCCTATAACATTGTCATCTATATCTTTCCATTTTTCATCAGTCATTCCATCTGGTCTCTCTCCAATTGCCGCCAAAAATTGTATTTTTCTCAAGATTGTTTTTATTTTAAGTTTCCTTAGGGAAAAGTTACTCCCGTTGAACTTCTCAATTTCGTACTTTCCTTCCATGTTTCTGATGACGATCAGCTTCTCACTTGAATCGGATTTTACTATTTCAATGTGAATAGGACCGTGTACAATATCATATACGTGAATAGTATCATATACGTGAATAATATCGTATATGTGAATAGTATCATATACGTAAATAATATCATATGCGTGAATAATACTATATAGTATATGTGAACAATCTCTATGAGTAGTCTCCGTGAACAATAACCCTGAACCTGAGAGTTGATACCACTGTTAGGGGATCGTGGGCTGAAGGTGACACACAAGTAAAGTGAAATTGAGAACAATTGTTGGTTTAGGAGGCTTTGTCTACTATATAACAATATAATAATAAATATGAGGTTTATCCTACCATAAATATTAACAATAAAATAAAATAATGAGACACAAATTCAATGTGGTAAAACCCTCAATGCGAGGAATATATAACGGGCAAAAGTAGAAGAATTTAACTATAATAGAAATAATTTTACAACATCTCTATAAATATAAGGAGTGAACAATCTCACACTCTCCTAAACTAATATAATAATTTTGTATTAATTGAGGGTCATAGTTTTGGGGTATGATTTTTTTTATTATAATATGTAATAATTTTTCTTAGATTTGGGGTTCATAATTTTAGTCTAAATTTGAAGGTCCTCAACTAACGGCATTATCCCCTAAACCACCTTTGGAGCCGAGCCTGTTTATAACCCTTAAATTTTTATTATAGGCCCAAATAATAATAATTAAAGATTGTAATTTTTTATATTATAATATTATATATGATCTTTGATTTTAAAATATATAAATGGTATTGGATACGGAAGATATTAAGAACTGTGCAATTGGCATATTAGCACCTTTAATAATAGCGCAGTGCTACGCTCTCAATATATGTTTAGGCGTGAGTTTAAAGTCCTAAGGCTCATTTTTTATTATACCAAAATTCAGATATATAGAAATATATTAATATTTTGATTCTTGAATAATTTAGGGATCGACTTAAATTTCTTAATCAAATATTAGATGAAAAATTAATAGAATCATGTGTCAGCCGATTACTTGGACGATGTTTCCCACCTTGGTTGTCACCTTTATTCACATTGTAATTGTAAAAGTAATGCCAACAAACTGTGCCATGTGATTCCCTATTGCTGTTCGGTTTCGAAATCAGAGTCGAGGTTCCGGATTTTATTAAAAGATGAACCGAAATCGAATCGTACAATATATAGTTCGGTTTCGTTTCGTTTCCCCTTCGGTTCCAATATTAGGAATCGGAACAGAATTACAACAATTAAAAATTTGACAAAATTTATTTTATTATATACATAATACATAATTACAATTCATTGTATAACCAAAATTACTTTATTTTATCAGTAATATTTCTCCTTGGTCTTAAAAATCCTCCACTAGACTTTTTTTATTACACATAAATTTGTAATTGAATTAATATTTGAAGTTAAAATTGAGAATTAGTTATAGGAGAATATGGAAAGATGAAATTGAATAAATTATTGGAACCTTTGAATGTGAAAAATGAATTTAGATAGGAAGTATTTATAAAGGAAAAAATAATTAAAAAATAATAATTTTGAAGAACCGGTTCCGCGGTTCGGTTCCAAGGTTTGATTCTCAAAGTTCGGTTTCGGTTCGGTTCAGATCTAGGTTCCGATTCGGTTCTTTAATATTGAAGAACTGAATCGATCATTCGACGGTTCCGGTTCTATTTAGAATCGTTGACCAAATATTTGATCTTACGGGAGGTGCGTGACTTAGATTCTATGGTAATATGACCGGTTATTTTAGTTTCTCGATATTATTTGATCGAAAAAATTATCCTAAATTTAGTGAATAGTTGTTAGATTTCGATTTGGAAATTGGATAATCAAAATGATTTCAATTAATTATGATATTTGGTATTTCAGATAACCGATATCCAACAATTTTTTTAATAAATATTAAAATATTAAAATAATAAATTAATTAATTTGTGGTTATTTTTTTAGATTTCGATTATTTCAATCGATATCAGATATCTAAATTTTCAATTGATTTCAAATACAAAAATCGATTTTTTTTTTTTCCGATTATGATAAATATCAGATATGTCATTTTCAATCTTCTCTTTTTAAAAACTTTGGGTATACATATGTCATTTTCTCAAAATTTGAGTGTTTTTATCAAATATTAGTCAATTTTCGGATGGATAGATTATAATTTTCCTTTATTTTATCATTCTTACGAATAAATAATTATGCCACCCACCGAACATGCCCTGCAGAAGCTATGCACATAAGCACTTTTTATCCGTCAATCCCAAGTTAATTCATGTGGTAAATTACACATGACCATTAACAGAAGCCACTACTATGGTACATAAGGGTATCAAATATCTCTGGGTGTACATATGTTACTTTGACAATTGAACATGTAAGTTAAACTATTAAATATGTAAACTTTACCAATAAATATGAAATTAGTTTTATGTTTTCAAAAGTTTCATATTCACTGATAGAGTTTACATATTTAATAATTTAAATTACATGTTCAATGATCAAAAATAGTTTTCAACCCAATAATATTTGATACCATTGAATACTATAGATCATAGATGTGCCGTTACATAAGCTTTAATTCATTAATTTCAATGCATTTTATTTTTACTTTCATTAATCACTATTAGATTAAATTAATATTCTAATTAACTCTAATAAACCAAAAATCAGTGTCATTCACTATGAACACTTGAAATGACCAAAATGCCCTCTCATTATGTCAACAAAACGTCTATTTACCTAAGGTAGGTAAATGATACGAGTTTGAAAAGACACATCTTCAAATTCAAGTACGAATTTATTAATATTTTTAAAATATTGAAAAACTCAATTTGTAAAATTTTAAATTAATATTTTTATTATATTTTTAAACTCTAATTTAAATAAAAATACTTAAATTTTGATATGATTTTTCAAAACACCAACCATGAAACTTTTTAACAAAAAGCAAGACCCAAAACGGTGATTTTACTTTCCCATAAGCATTTCCTTGTAGCGCAAGAGAGAATCCAACCTCTGTAACCTAAGCTGGCGTTTGAACTTATTGATAAAGTCATCAGCTTTGGCATCCACGTCGTCGTCTCCGTCACCCACTGTCATCTCCGTTTCCTCCTCCGTCATCGGCTTCTGTTTCTTCGTCTCCGATTTGCTCCTCGTCGGGTTATGAACCGTATTTGTCTCTGTCCCTTCGATGCCGAATACTTCCGTTTCCGTTTCCGTTTCTTGGGATATGTAAACAGACGTGAGTCTAATAGACTTCAACCGTTCTAAGAGAGATGGTGCTCGAGCGAGCCGTGGAGGCAGTTCCGATTCGACCGGAACCGTGGGTTCAGGTTCATGTTCATGTTCATGTTCGTGGTTGGGAAATTTGTGAAGGGAAAAATTGAACGACTTAACTCGGTCAAGGAGAGAGGGAACTCGGGCGATTTGGCGTTGGCCATGTGAGTCGTTAGAACCGAGTTGGTGTTGTGGTTTATCCTTTGAAGAGAAACGAGCGGTGACAGCGATGGTTCCGATGACGAGGTTGAGTAAAAGAAAGAGAGTGGCGGGGGTGAGGGTGACGGTGACAGTGACGGTGGTGATCCAGCTGGTCACCGACGTCAATAACGATGTTACTGTTGATTGGTCTGTCATCTATTTCCGGTGAAGATGAATACTAGGGTTTATGCCTTTGACGTGGTACTTAATATTTTTTTTCTGACAAAACTAAGAAATATTTGATGTGATTAGGATAACGTTTGTCTTTAATTACTAGCAGTGAAGTGTGTAACTTATTATTTATTTATACATATTTTGTACAAGTGATATACATTTAATAATCGTGTCAATTTTAATTAATCTCAATTCATTAATTCATCGCCTTAATAGTGTGTTAAAAATTTGCCCCATACACGCTGTCATTCTCTCATGTGAGGGAATCTGTATTTTATAATATATTAGAATCTTATCTTAAGTAACATCTACATTTTATATATAGACTTTCTCTGATTTCCTCATCTTATAAAATGTGATTGCCTATTAAAAGACATATCATATATTCTTTGTAATATATATGCACATAATTATTATTATGTGTATGTGAGTTCTTTCAAAATGGATATAGAAATATTATAACCTTTTTTTATATTACAATATGGAGTTTATTTCTATTTATAATTAGCCTAAGTTGGAACTATACTTAGTTATGACTACATATATGTTCGTCTTCTATAGAGCAGTGATGACAATAATCTCAATGGATTTTACTGTATTAATATTTAAAGAGATATATTTATATATTCATATTTATGGAAGGGAAATTTATTTTCACTTCCCATGAGAGAACTTGAACTTTGTAGTGGAAGGCACAAATCCACCATTACCACATTTTATAACATACATATTTTATGAGTTGTTAGTGTACTTTCTGTTGCACAAATAAGTTATAAGACTTCTCTTCCTTGCTCTATAGTATAATTATGTGTGATCATTTTGTCTATAGAACAATGTTCACCTCTTTCTTCTTCCAAAGATGAAAATGAACTTTTAATTTTAAAATAAAATAACCTATCGTGACATTAATCGTGATTTTTGCATTTAATATGAAAGTTGTTGATGGTGGTTTTCGGTTCTCAAGAAGTTAGAATCTCGAGAAAGGATATAAATGAGTTTTCACTTCCTAGATAAGGGGACCAAACCCAGGTAGCAGAGGTGTCCAACCCAACAAAGAGACCAGACTTGTTTGTGTTTCATGGCCGACCCGAGGTGGTCCAGAACAGCAGACCCGACTTGAAGAAAAGATATCAGATTCAACAGTGTGAGCATCTGTGGAAGCCGACCCAAGGTGGTTCATGACTGCCGACCCGACTTGATGAGAAGATATCAATTCGACAGTATGAGCATCTGTGGAGGCCGACCCGAGGTGGTGACCCGACCTGGTGTCCCAGTAGGCCAGAAAAGTTGTTGCTTCTGTCTCCCGACTTGGTAGGGCGGACCGAAATGGTAATATTGGTATGATCATGATCAAATGACGTAAGCCCTATATGAGAACTTGCACTTTTCTAAGAGGTCTGACGTGACAGATTACATGTTGAGGTACTGAGGTAGCATGTGGTAGAGGGTATAGTAGCTTGGTTTAAAGAGATGTCAGGTGGGAGAGTTACTTTTGGCAGAGCAGTTGGGGAAAAGAGTCATTGCATTGATTGTAAATTCATGTGGATGGCATCACAAGGATATTGTAATAGTAGAATTTACCCTAGTATATAAAGGGATGAGAATTCATTATAGGGAGTGAGGCAAATTCATTCACGCATAACTTGTAATAGAGAGCAAAAAGCTTAAATGTAAAAGTGAGTTTGTAAGAGATCGGTCAGCCGAGCTCAATAGATAGGCAGGTCGGTCATACTCGACCACGTTATAAAAGCTTTCTTTTCCTTTGTGCCTGTGGACATAGGTTGGATCAATTCCGCCGAACCACGATAAACCATCTGTCTATTCTGTGTGTTTTCTCATCTTTTTGCTAAGTTTGTCTTTGCTCTTCAAACCAAAAAAATTCATAGTTGATGGAGGATTTATTCAAGGAATGATTTTCCTGAATTGCCCCCGAAACGAAAATTAGCCGTCAACAAAAGTAAATACGGAGGGCACTATTCACTTCATGGATTATACCATGATTCTCTTGATTTTTTTATTATTTTTATTTTGTAATTTCACTTTTATGAATATTAAGTTGGTGTTAGTGATATGTGCTAAGATTCAGTGCTTATTTTTTATAAACTACATTACTGCAGTGATTAATATTATTAGTATTTATACTTATATTCTCAATTTATTTAAATTTTGATATGGCAAATTCTTTATAATACCGCTTAGAGGAATCAAAATTTGATCGGTATACAAGATCTCATTATTCTTAAATATTCTCAATCGTAAGAGTACCGATACTAAGATTTTAATATATTCAAATTAGAATGACATGTGTTATGTATGTTCTCTTGATTAAATTAAATAATTGATTTCATATGCTACTCGTGAAAGGTTCACTTAATCTAACACATTGTATGATGTATTTTCCATATGTTATTCGTTACAATTTTCGTTGTAAATAGTGTTGGACAATTATGACCCATAGCATCACTATTTGTAAAAGACATTGTGGTTTTTGTACAAATTAACTATGTGACAAAGGAAATTGCCATTTTATCATTTTGTAATTAGATTACTTTAATATATAAATGATAAAAGTCCTTATGATTAGTTCCAGATTAATAAGATATGAGACAATATCAATCCACTAAAGGTTTAATCATTAAATATCTCTAGTCGTAGTATTATCGAGACTGGACATCGATAATGCGGAATAGGCTAGTATTACACTTGTGCGCGCTATGGAAGCGTAACAACATAGTTCTCATATATTTGGGTATTGGATACTCATGCAAGTGTAATAGGAGGTTATGTTTACCGATGGTACGGGAACAATTTTGCTCTGGATAGACCACTCGGAATCCATTGGTAGTATGACTATGTGTCTATGGGAATCCGAATCAGGGTAGGTGTATTTGGTCTTAACCTGAGACTTGCATCGCTAATACTTGCGACAATCAGTAGGCTTTGGTTTTGGTCGTCCGGGACTTTAACAGGTTCTGTGTACGCCTCTTCTGGGTTTATTGAGAATCGTAGTGTATTGGGTGTGATGTCAAGATGGAAGTATCACTTCAGTCATATGGAGATGATGATCACGCAGGGATACGGAACTAGTACTCTAATATGTTGCAACTATCGGGATAATATGACAAGGTCATGATTATTCGATTAAAGAGACTAGTTGCTAGTGATCCGATATATGCTTCGTACGGGGCAGACACTATTCCAGCCCCAGGCCTAGCAAGTGACTTCCGATACTGGAT
>SKCR01039980.1:0-87413 GCA_019454045.1 Zanthoxylum bungeanum
GACCTTGAAACTTAGCCTTTGAATTCAGACCCTGAAATCTGACTCTAAAATCAGACCATGAAACTTAGTCTCTGAAATCAGACCCTGAAGATTAGCCTCTGAAAATCAGACCCTGACCAGTAGCCTCTGAAATCAGACCCTGAAAAGTAACCTCTGAAATCAGACACTGACCAGTAGCCTCTGAAATCAGACCCTGACCAAAAGCCTCTGAAATCAGACCTTGAAAACCAGCCTCTGAAATCAGAACCTAAATCCGCCTCTGAAATCATAACCTTAATCAGATACTGAAATCATAACCTTAAACAGCTTCTGAAGTTATAAAAAAAGGGACTTGAGTGATAGTGATCACTTGAGCAAAAAAAAAACGAGTAAAAAAATGAAAATTTTTGGTTGAATTTAGTTTGTTCCATATTATCATTTGGTTGTCCGTGAAGGGTATTCCATCAAAATTTCTATAGATGTGCCAAATTTTCTCCCGAAATTGCATACGACCGTGAATTTGCATGCTTATTTTTTTACATTGTGCTAATTGTTTATTTCCTTATTCCAAATACTCTAGTTTAAGTATTATTGATTGAGTCTTCATCGTTGCTATTCCTGTTCGCATTTTGTTTCCACCTGTCCCATATATATTATTAGACCTTTGTGTTTCATGCTGGATTGAAGACTACATTTTGTTTGTATTCTTGGATTGAGTGTGATTCACATTTGAATTGAGGACGAACTCAAGAGTGGTAAAAGACAATGATTGTGAGCACAGTATCGGGTAAAAGACAATAGAGTGCAAACACGAGTGCAGTGATATCATTTGAGTGTAAACACGTGAGATTGTGAGGATTTACATATTTGCTTTACTTTCTTGTTATTTCTAATCTGTTTGCTTAGTGTTGAGATGGTAAGTCTAACCACTGATGAAAAGCTTGAGGCTTTGGATAGAAAATTTACAGATATGATGGAGAACATGAATACTGCTTTGGAGGGATTAACCAAAAGTGTAGAGAGTATTCAAACTGGTAGCGGTCCCAGAGCACCACCACCCCAGCATATACCACCACCTCAGAATATACCACCACCTCATAATGTGCCACCTCGACGTGTACCACCATAGTATGTACCACCAGATGAAGAGGAAGCTGAAAATGAGTTTGATGATTCCAATGGTCTTGATGATGTGGAGGAGAGATTTCAACCTGGGCATGATAGGAGGCCTAATAGGAGGTTTGATAGGAGGAATGATATGAGGGATAAGCGATTTGATGATAGAGGTGCATTTGATGCCAGAATAGGGGATTATGATAGGAGGGGATATGGTAGACGAGGAGATGTTGATGGTGATCTAGGTAGCATCAAGATCAAGAGACCAACATTTCACGGCAATAATGATCCATAAAGCTTATTTAGAACGGGAAATTAAAATAGAATTGATTTTCAACTGTCATCACTATTCAGACGAGAAGAAGATCAATCTGGCAGCGATTGAGTTTACCGATTATGCTATGATTTGGTGGGATCAGCTTGTCTCTACTCATAGTAGAAATTATGAGAGGCTGGTTCAGACATGGGCAGAACTTAGTGGTCTCATGAGAAAGAGATTTATACCCAGCCATTACTATAGGGAATTGTATCAGAAACTACAACATCTGTTTTAGGGGACCAAAAGTGTTGAGGACTATTACACAGAGATGGAAGTTGCCATGATCATGCCAAATGTAGTTGAGGATACAGAAGCTATTATGGCACGGTTTCTAGGATATATACTTTCTGTTCTTTAGCATATATTGAAGAAATAAGCATGTTTTTTGGCGGTTGTGTGATTTGTTTCTAAAACCCTAGTGAAGTTTGAAATCTGACTCTGAATTCAGACCCTGAAACTTAGCCTTTGAATTCAGACCCTGAAATCCGACTCTGAAATCAGACTATAAAAATTTAGCCTTTGAAATCTGACTCTAAAATCAGACCCTGAAACTTAGTCTCTGAAATCAGACCCTGAAGATTAGCCTCTTAAAATCAGACCATGACCAGTAGCCTCTGAAATCAGACCCTGAAAAGTAACCTCTGAAATCAGACACTGACCAGTAGCCTCTGAAATCAGACCCTGACCAAAAGCCTCTGAAATCAGACCATGAAAACCAGTCTCTGAAATCAGAACCTAAATCCGCCTCTGAAATCAGAACCTTAATCAGCTACTGAAATCATAACCTTAACAGCTTCTGAAGTTATAAAAAAAAAGGACATGAGTGATAGTGATCACTTGAGCAAAAAAAAAAGAGTAAAAAAGTGAAAATTTTTGGTTGAATTTTGTTTGTTCCATATTATCATTTGGTTGTCCGTGAAGGGTATTCCATCAAAATTTCTATAGAGGTGCCAAATTTTCTCCCGAAATTGCATACGACCGTGAATTTGTATGCTTATTTTTTTTACATTGTGCTAATTGTTTATTTCCTTATTCCAAATACTCTAGTTTAAGTATTATTGATTGAGTCTTCGTCGTTGCTATTCCTATTCGCATTTTGTTTCCACTTGTCCCATATATATTATTAGACCTTTGTGTTTCATGCTGGATTGAGGACTACATTTGGTTTGTATTCTTGGATTGAGTGTGATTCACATTTGAATTGAGGAAGAACTCAAGAGTGGTAAAAGACAATGATTGTGAGCACAGTATCGGGTAAAAGCCAATAGAGTGCAAACACGAGTGGAGTGATATCATTCGAGTGTAAACACGTGAGATTGAGAGGATTTACATATTTGCTTTACTTTCTTGTTATTTCTAATCTGTTTGCTTAGTGTTGAGATGGTAGGTCTAACCACTGATGAAAAGCTTGAGGCTTTGGATAGGAAATTTACAGATATGATGGAGAACATGAATACTGCTTTGGAGAGATTGACCAAGAGTGTAGAGAGTATTCAAACTGGTAGCGGTCCCAGAGCACCACCACCCCAGCATATACCACCACCTCATAATGTGCCACCTCGACGTGTACCACCATAGTATGTACCACCAGATGAAGAGGAAGCTGAAAATGAGTTTGATGATTCCGATGGTCTTGATGATGTGGAGGAGATATTTCAGCCTGGGCATGATAGGAGGCCTAATAGGAGGTTTGATAGGAGGAATGATAGGAGGGATATGCGATTTGATGATAGAGGTGCATTTGATGCTAGGAGAGGGGATTATGATAGGAGAGGATATGGTAGACGAGGAGATGTTGATGGTGATCTAGGTAGCATCAAGATCAAGAGACCAACATTTCACGGCAAGAATGATCCTGAAGCTTATTTAGAATGGGAAAGGAAAATAGAATTGATTTTCAACTGTCATCACTACTCAGACGAGAAGAAGATCAATCTGGAAGCGATTGAGTTTACCGATTATGTTATGATTTGGTGGGATCAGCTTGTCTCTACTCGGAGTAGAAATTATGAAAGGCCAGTTAAGACATGGGCAGAACTTAGAGGTCTCATGAGAAAGAGATTTATACCCAGCCATTACTATAGGGAATTGTATCAGAAACTACAACATCTGTATCAGGGGACCAAAAGTGTTGAGGATTATTACACAGAGATGGAAGTTGCCATGATCATGGCAAATGTAGTTGAGGATGCAGAAGCTACTTATGGCACGGTTTCTAGGGGGCTTGAATAGAGAGATTGCAAACATGGTGGAGTTGCATCACTATGTTGATTTGGAGGATATGCTTCACATGGCTATCAAGGTAGAAAAGGCAACTCAAGAAAAGGTCAACATCCAGATTTGGTACTCAGGCTACTTCTGCATGGAAGGGAAAATGGGTTCCGAATGAGAAGCGAGATAGAGACTTTGACAAGCCTAGAGGTGAGTTCAGTTGAGGCTTTAATAAGCATAGGGCCGAACCTAGTGCCAAGGGTAAAGAGGCTGCAGAACCAAGCAAAACTAGACCAAAACCTGAGGGTGCAGCTGCTAGAACTAAGGATGTCAAGTGTTTGGGCATGGGACACTATGCTTCACAATGTCCCAATAGGCGTACCTTAGTGATTGATAAAAAGAGTGGAGAGGTGTACTCTACCGATAGTGAGGTTGAGGAGGAGATGTCAGAGTTGGAGGATGCTAGTGACCATGAGGGAGCTGCATACCCGCTGAATAACTTATCCTTAGTTGTCAAGCGTGCTTTGAGTGGACATGTTGTAGAGGATGAGAGTGTGCAGCAGAGAGAGAACATATTCCATACTAGGTGCCGTGTGATTGGCAATGGTGTTGTAGTATGATCATAGATGGGGGCAGTTGTACTAATGTTGCTAGCACAGCTTTGATTGAGCGATTTGGGTTGAGTTGCTTGAGACACCTGAAGCCTTACAAGTTGCAGTGGTTAAATGATTGTGGGGAAATAAGTGTGACAAAGCATGTATTATTGAGCTTTACCATTGGGCCATACACAAATGATGTCATATGTGATGTGATACCGATGCATGCTGGACATATTCTTTTGGGCAGGCCGTGGGTGGCGTTTGATAAAAAGGTTATTCATGATGGGTCACAAGAACAAGTACTTTTTTAGCATAAGGGAAAACCAATTACATAATACCCACTTACACCTGCACAAGTCCATGAAGATCAGGTTAAGTTGCAACTTGAGCGTGACAAAGAGAGAGCGAATGGAAACACCACATTGGGTGAGACTATGAGAGTGATGTATCTGGTGGGAAAAATAAGGCCAAGGTCGTGGGAGTTCCCAATGGGAGTCTGAGTGAACGTGAGGGGGAAACAAAAGGGAGAGTTAAAAAGAGTTTCTACATGGGTGAGGGGAAGCGAGGAAAGCGTTCAAGGCTAGCAAGCTCATGCTATTGTTAGTCTATAAGGAGCCTCATATTTATTTTACTAACACTGACACTTTACTTCATGTGTCTATTTCATCTCTTTTGCAGGATTACAGTGACGTACTGGACAGAGGACATACCTAGTGGGCTTCCACCCATTAGAGGTATTGAGTACCAGATAGACTTCATACCTGGAGCAGTCATTCCTAACAGACCGGCTTATAGGAGCAATCCCGAGGAGACAAAGGAGCTACAAAGGCAAGTACGTGAGTTGATGGACAAGGGGTATGTAAGGGAAAGCATAAGTCCTTGTACAGTACCAGTGCTTCTGGTTCCTAAGAAAAATGGGACGTGGCGTATGTGCGTTGATTGCCGAGATATCAACAATATTACGGTAAAGTATCGTCACCCCATTCCTAGACTAGATGACATGTTGGATGAATTGCATGGTTCCAAAATTTTTAGTAAGATTGATTTATAGAGTGGATACCATCAAATTCGCATGAGAGAGGGAGATGAGTGGAAAACTGCATTTAAGACTAAGTATGGCTTATATGAATGGTTAGTTATGCCATTTGGTCTTTCAAACGCACCTAGCACATTTATGAGATTGATGAATCATGTTATGCGTGCATTTTTAGGTAAGTTTGTTGTGGTTTATTTTGATGACATTTTAGTTTACAGTAAAACAGTAGATGAGCATGTTATGCATTTGAAGCATGTTCTTGATGTGTTAAGGCAAGAAAAATTGTATGCTAACTTTGATAAGTGCACTTTTTGTATGGATATAATTGTTTTCCTTGGATTTGTTGTGAGTGCAGATGGCATCGAGGTAGATGTAGAAAAGGTGAAGGCAATTCAGGATTGGCCAACACCAACAACAGTGACCGAAGTCAGAAGCTTCCATGGATTAGCAAGCTTCTACCGTAGATTTGTTAAGGACTTCAGTAGTATTGCAGCACCACTGACTGAAGTAAAGAAGAAGATTGTTGGCTTCAAATGGGGTGAAGAGCAGGAGCGTGCATTCTAGGATCTGAAAATGAAGTTGTGCAGTACACCAGTCTTGGCACTACCCAACTTTGAGAAGACATTTGAGATTGAGTGTGACGCATCCGGGATAGGCATTGGAGCGGTTCTTATGCAAGAAAAGCGACCAATAGCTTACTTTCGTGAGAAGCTAAATGGAGCAGTTTTGAGGTACCCCACATATGACAATGAGTTGTATACGCTAGTGCGAGCCCTTGAGACTTGGCAGCATTATTTGTGGCCTCGAGAGTTTGTGATCCATACAGATCATGAATCATTCAAGCATCTGAAGGGCCAAGGTAAGCTGAACAAACGACATGCAAAATGGTTAGAGTTTGTTGAGACATTTCCATATGTAATCCGCTACAAACAAGGTAAGGAAAACATGGTCGCCGATGCACTATCGCGAATGTATGCTTTACTTACTTCATTGAGTGCAAGAATGCTTGGGTTTGAATTTATTAAAGAACTTTATGCTAGTGATATTGACTTTAGTACTATCTATGCTGCATGTGAAAATTCTGCTTTTAGTAAATTCTACTATGGAGAATAGATTATGCATTCCTGTTTGTAGTATGCGTGAGTTGTTAGTGAGGGAAGCACATGGGGGAGGTTTAATGGGGCACTTTGGCATTGCCAAAACCTTAGGGGTCTTGAGTGAACATTTTTATTGGCCTAAAATGCGGAGAGATATTGAGCGTTTGTGTGATAAATGCTTAACTTGTTAACATGCTAAATCTAAGGTTATGGATCATGGGTTGTATACACCATTGCCTATACCTAGTGAGCCATGGGTAGATGTATCGATGGACTTTATCTTGGGTTTACCTAGGACTAAGAAGGGTAAAGATTCCATATTTGTAGTGGTTGATAGGTTCAGTAAGATGACACACTTTATAGCATGTCATAAAACTGATGATGCCACTAACATTGCTGACTTGTTCTTTAGAGAAGTAGTACGACTCAATGGGATTCCACGGAGTATAGTTTCAGATCGTGATGTCAAATTCCTTAGTCACTTTTGGAAAGTTTTATGGGGTAAGTTGGGAACTAAACTTTTGTATTCTACTACTTGTCACCCCCAAACTGATGGCCAGACCGAGGTTGTTAATAGGACTTTGACTCAGTTATTGCGTACTATTATCAATAAGAACTTAAAAACTTGGGAGGATTGTTTGCCTTTTGTTGAATTTGCATATAATCGTAGTATTCATTCCTCTACATCTTACTCACTATTTGAAATTGTTTATGGTTTTCAGCCACTAACTCCATTAGATTTGTTACCTTTGCCTGTTGATGAGCATGCGGGGCTAGATGGAAAAAGGAAAGCCGATTTGGTGAAGCATATACATGAGAAAGCAAGAGAGCAAATACAATGTTATCCAATAACACTTGAGTATCTTAATTGATAATTATAATATCAAATATTATATTTTATCAAAATTAACCGGCTACCCAAGTGCTCAACGAGTACACTTCATATTGGGACTCTATAAGTTCAGACATGTTCGTCATATAAGCCTAGCTAATATGTACGCAATTCAGCCACCTCCGAATTCGTGAAGAACACGAATGACCTATCTGAACTATACAAGTCAAGGTCATCACATATGTTTAACAATCCATCCGTCATAGGCTATCTGAGTTGTGCTTAAGAAACATAGAATATATCATCAAGTTTCCAACGAACATATAGAGGCCAGACCATGAAAGGTTTCTGACATAGATGGTATCAAAGTGTGGAGGATCTCACACAAAATAATTGCTATCCTATAGTCAAAGGATTGCATATGCTACTCGACTCGGGGAGATTCTTATTGACGGTGGTGTGTACTTCTAACTATTAGGAATCACCTGTGAGTCATTTAGTATTCGCTCCAACAAATACCCACATGTCTATACAAGTTTCCAAAACTCATGGTACATCGCGTTAAACCATTGGAACTCCAATTCCAATATACGACATGTGCTAGTCTTCTAGGTTATAGGAATTTGACCGTATTCCAAAACCAACGACTATGAATATTTACTTTAAGAATAGATTACACCTAGTGTCAAAACTATTCTAAAGTTGATGTCATTCTTAGCATATCTATACATCAATCTAACATGCATATGACAATACCATTAACGAGGTATGAAATGAAAAATGTAGTTATTTTATTAATAAATAATAAAATATACAATTCGGAATGGCACTCCAAACACCAACTCCATCACCTAAAGCTTGCTATTTATAACAAAACTTAGACAATTTTTAATTAATAAAAGTTGTAATCAACTTTTAAGTGAGATTAATCTAATTTGTCCAAATATGTATAATTAGGTGTGACTAATCTCCATTGTCTCCCACTTTAATTTAATCCAATTAAATCAAGCCAAGGATTAAGAAATGAATTAGTTAAATGTTTGCGACCTTCATTTAATTCAATTAAATCAAGCCAAAACCACATATTATTATATACTTACAATTACCATAATATACTCAAATGATAGAGATAATTATGATTTTACAATTAAGCCCTTGTGTAATTATTGAATTAATCCAATTAGGTCAAAGTAAATAATCAATATTATCCAATAACACTTGATTATCATAGTTGATAACTATAATATCGAATATTATCTTTTATCAAAATTAATCGGCTACCCAAGTGCTCAACGAGTACACTTCATATTGGGACTCTCTAAGTTCAGACACTTCGTCATATAAGCCTAGCTAATATGTACGCAATTCGGCCACCTCTGAATTCGCGAAGAACATGAACGACCTTTCTGAACTATACAAGTCGAGGTCATCACATATGTTTAACAACTCTCCATCGTAGGTTATCCGAGTTGTGCTTAGGAAACATAGAATAAACTGTCAAGTTTCCGAGGCGCACATCTCATGTCGACATGTCCACGATTCTTCATAACTGATGCGATCCACCCTAGGTGATTGACTTTGGCAAAAGATTTAAGAATCGTGACTTTACTAATATGGATACCTAAACCCCTTATGGTAGATATACGGGCCGACAGATCATATCTTACTTTGCACTTGATTACTGAGTGCATCTGTCCATACCAAACGAATATCTAGAGGACAAACCATGAAAGGTTTCTGACATACATGGCATCAAAGTGTGGAGGATCTCACACAAAATCAACGTTATCCTATAGTCAAAGGATTACATATGCTACTCTACTCGATGAAATTCCTATTGATGGTGGTGTGTACTTCCAACTATTAGGAATCACTTGTGAGTCTTTCAGTATTCGCTTCAACGAATACCCACATGTCTATACGAGTTTCCAAAACTCTTGGTACATCATGTTAAACCATTGGAACTCAATTCTAATATATGACATGTGCTAGTCTTCTAGGTTATAGGAATTCGACCGTATTCCAAAACCAACGACTAGAAATATTTACTTTATGAATAATTTACACCCAGTGTTAAAACTATTCTAAGGTCGATGTCATTCTTAGCATATCTATACATCAATCTAATACGCATAATGATAATACCATTAATGAGGTATGAAATGAAAAATGTAGTTATTTTATTAATAAATAATAAAATATACAATTCGGATTGATACTTCAAGCACAACTCTATCAAAATCAACACTTTCATGCAACATAAACATGACTTTGCTTGGGTTTCATTGGTTTTCACAAACACAAACCTTAGGTTATAACCCATCTTAAATCTTACACAATCCATGAAAATAATCCTTAATCTATGCAAGATTGGCCTCATAATTGGCCCTACCATGAATGATTTCATGGGTCATGCTTGGGCCTACTAGATGAGCATGAACATCATGCTAAAATGCAAAGTGAAAGCTAAATAAGAAAGATGACACTATTGAGCTTGCTAAAATGAACCGAAAATTGAGGGGTGGCCAAACATGGACGTGAGGTTGAAGAAGGTGAATAAGAGTATGGGTCTATTAATAGAGGGCCCCAAATTCTAGAGTGTTATGATTTAATTTTGGAGCAAAAATCGCAAGGTTGTTCAAACGCAACTCGAATGCCACACGAACGCTCCCATATATGATGAGTCTCGTTCGAATGCTATTGAACGCCATACACATGTATACATTCTAGATGACTTAATTTGAACGGTCTCTCCAATGCAAGATGAACGCGAAATATAGACCTCATATACGCGTTCAAACGCTCCAATGATTGCCTCTCAAAATGCAAGTCCTCTGGAAAGTATCGTTCGAATGTATGAAAGAATTCATTACGAACACGAGCTGATCTTTGTTCAAACGCTGAAATGAACACGCCACAAACACCAGTTCTGACAATCCAACTTAATAACTCACTTAACTTGACCTGAAATGAGTTTGGTCAACAAGAGGACCAAACCATGTCCATAATGACCTGTTGTACAATCAAGATGTTACCGATTAATTGCTCAAGGCAGTAATAGACATCTTATTAATGAGATATGAGTCTGTTAAGAAAGATTCCACTAAAAAAATAAGAGACAAACTGGCATCGAGGAATAAAACCCATCGAGGCATCAGATGACTTGAGGGTCCATCGGGAACAAATCCCACGACCATCAAAGTCAGGAATAAAACCAGCAACCATTCAGAGCACCAGGAATGAAACAACACAACAATCAAACTGCAACACAGTTAGGCAAGTTTGGCAACATCTGACGAACCAGGTAAGTAAATATGAATGCATGACATTTATAGACTTATCAATTGTCATTGTCACACATTGCACAAGCCTACCAAAGTGACGGCGACTGTAGAAACTATTTTTTTATGCATAGTTCGAGGATGAGTCTCTTATGGGGACACTCTTTGAAAATTGGGAAAATTACAAGGATGAATGCTGGGAAGAAAATCAACTACAAAGAATTCAGAAATACAGCCAAAAGCCGGTCTGTCATCACCTATGTCCGGTTTACATTCTCTCTAACACTAAAATACAGCCGAATATACATTGAAGACCTTAAATTCGGCCGGAAACAACACAACTGTCATTGAAAGAGTAGACTATCAGTTACTGATGTAAAGGGATCCAATTATATTATGATGAACTTACAATTAAAATTTAATAGCCGGCCTGACATGGATCGAGCTGTCAGCACAAGAGCGAAATTTAAATAGTTGGAATCACATGCTTGATTACATCCGGACGAAGTTATGTCCCAAAATATACATATGGACGAACATCTGTCAAGTTGTGTCTGATGTTTTGAATTTCGATTGACCATCACTCGAGACAGATTGAAGGAATGAAGGTGATCTGCTCCCCCTTTTCCACTCTATAAAAAAAATGGCTCTCACCCTTTACCAAGGGGAGGACAGATCAACCGAAAATAATCATTGTTAAAGTCCTGAAACAACTACATTGAGACAGAAAAGAGAGAGAAAATAACACCGATCTTTAGAATTTCACATCTTCTAGTGTGTATCCAGTAGTAACCCAACAATCAGAAGTGCCTACTGAGCCACCACATAAGTAAAGGTACGACCTGAGGGCACCATTTATCATTTATACGCATATTTAAGGTTACGATTTTGACACAGCATCTCCGGTCGGGCGTACATCACGTCCGATCAGACACACACATATCCAGCCGACGATAGATAAATCATGCCAATTTTACTGCCTTCTGTAGTTAATTGCATGCTTAGTTATTTTATGTTATGCTCATCATTATTCATTTATGCATGATTAGTTGTTGCGTTCAATTACTTTATACAAGCTCTACTTACTGTGATCTATGAAAGATGTCCGACCATACTTGACCTATGTCTAGTCGAAAATGTATGATATCCTACCTTATGATCCTCATGGTATATAGGATGGAAACTCAGACGTAATTTCCATAGTTGATTCCGAATGAACAGTAATATGGTTCACATTCGGGATACAACTCCACGTATAATTGAGAGATGGCCATTTCATTATAAATATATCCAAATTGAATGTTTACTGTATCAGTTATCATTGGCATGTTTTTCTGCATTTTTGGTTTACGCATTACATCGGACCAGACACCTAGTAAGTCCGGCCAGACATGTAACTATATCCGGTTGACAATGGCAATGTCCGGTCTGATCTTTCTGAGGTCAGGTCGATGAGGGGCATACCTTGTCTCTATGCATCATAACTTTACTGTTGTCATATTGCTTTCTGGTCATCAACATGTTATTGCATCATTCTTATGATTATGATTCGATGCATGAATCTGTAGTTGCAAGCACGTCTATGCTTTCTTTTATGCCATGTCTTGTTTGTTTACTGATTTGCATGATTCCATTACAAGAATGCCTCTGCCTTTTATTATTCGTTTATTCATGTTTATGTACTGTCTTCTAGCATAATGTTATATATTTACTACTTTGGTCTTGAACATGATTATAGGCTCTTGCTCTCGATTCATATCCGACCAGACTTCTTACAAGTCCAACCGGACATAAATGATCCCTATTCATATCCGGCTTGCCCCACCAAGGCCAGGCCATTGAGATACATACTTTCTCTTATTTTATTTCCTTATCTTTTTGCCACTGTTGTAACACTTTATATACCCTTATTTGCTTTATTTTCTGCTTTCGCTATTCATATATGTGCCATTATGTGTTTTATAAAATGTTGTTAGGTGTTCTTACATTGTAAGATATGGAGACACCTCTTTTGAGCGTGAATAATATATTGGTATCAGTAAGAGACCATTCCGAACCCAAATGGATTTAAGGTCAGACCTTGCGAGGGGTACAGTGCGGTCTTAAATCATTCGCAGTGTTTCATACTGGGTAGCGCTCCCTAATTCTCCGGTTAGTCCTCCCGTGGGGCTATCCGTACTCTCTACGGGCAGTGAGCCCAATAATGTAGTGGTCGTTGACGTCATAGGCATAACGTTAAACCCTGCTTCGCTCCTACAGATCCCAAACATCAGTGTGAAGAAGTTCAAGAGGAGCTCTGGTCATAATGTATATGGCTGGAAAGTGTAATATATACAATTTCTATATTGGTAGGCCTGACAAAATTCAATCCTGTAAGATGTAGAAACATTAGATATAGGATTATTTAAAGGCAAGGAATTCACAATAGTTTAATATACATGTTGACTTGGATGACCAAACCTTTAATGCAGAATGTTTGCGTTATGAAAAGTTAAAGTGAATATAACCGGAAAAGACGAACTAGTTTGCTGTAGCTATAGAAGAATAGTAAGCTACATTATTATCAAAGCACGAAAGCATAGATGTAGGTTTGATTGTAGTTATATTCAAGGAGTGACTTGAACCAATGTTTGATAGCAGCTTGTAGAGACCATTTTCAAAGATTCCTTTGGCCAAAAGAGTTCCTTTCACTGAGTAATTCTATTAGTACATAGATTCCATTGACAATGCACAGATTAGACATAAATTCTATTAGTACATCATTATCACTGGGTAATTTGGATATGCTGATATGATTCTTAGTTTTCTAAGGCACGCACAGAATATTTTATAGAAACAACCTTGAACCTAGTGATGTGAACAAAGAACTTGAGCCAGTGCATGTTATCCTAAGTCTCTCACTATTTCCTACTAATAGTAAATTGTTACCTGAGAACTCATTAGCTGAAGTAAATTTCTGGACATTATTAGTGAAATAATGAGTTGCTCCACTATCAAGATACCATCCTTGATTTGCAATACTCTTTGGTGTATCAAGATAAGTTGCCTGATTGTTTTAAATCTATTATGGAAATGGTGCAAACTGAATTGGAAAGTAGTCTACATTGAACCTATTCATGCAATCAACAGCAGTATGCCTTAGCATTATTGTTGAATCCTCCCCTTCCTTGGTTAAAGTTGTTCCCTTGATTCCAGTTGTTGCTTCAATTATTACCTATATTATTCCAGTTCACTCCATTATGTCAATTTCCATTCTGATTCCAGTTGTTACACTATTCCCTGTCCATGCCAGTTAGTTGAATACTTTTTCCAATTACTATCACCTTTTCCATTGTTGAAACCTTATATTCCTGAGTTGTTGAAGCCTCTTGTCCCAATTATTATTAAACCTCCTCCGCATTGTCTATTTTTTCTGATTGAATCCAACATATGCAACATTTCCATTAAAGCTTGCCTTTGACTCATTATAACCTAGCTTCTTGTAAGAGTAACATTGTATACACATCATTAATGCTAAGAGTAGCTAAGTTAGCTACGACTAACACAACAACTAGATAATAATCTTGACCTAGCGGAGTGATCAAATACGTTATAAAGTAAGTAATGCTAACAAAGTATCATGCCATAGCTACATTATTAGTTGTACTCTTCAATTTCACAAAGAATTCTAATAAGGTCATATTTCCTTTCTACAGATTTTTTAACTGTGTCTTAAGTTAGAACTTTCTTAGCTTCAGTCTCAGATGCAAACTATTTCTCAAGATTATTCCATAATTCAAAAGAAGATTTCGAACTTGCAACCACAGTAAGAATCTTAATGCTTTTTGAAGATCGAAGCCAGCTCATCAGTTGTTGATCTTGTCTGCTCCACATATCAGGATCTTATCCTTTTGGTATTTTTTTTATCTTCAACATGTTTCTCTAATCCATTGCCTTTGATTGATGAAAGCACTTGAGACTTCCATATCATATAATTGTTTCGATCTAACTTAATAAGAGTTGAAAAGTTAAAAATCAGATATGAGAGTTGTGAGTTGCTTGATGAAGCCATAGACACTAAATCTGTAATCTAGATATTGATTAAGCTAGCTTTGATACCAACTCGAATTGAAACAGACACTATAATGACTGTTTGGTTAGTGCGAAAACAAGAGAAAATATATGGGAAAGTTTAGGGAATAGAGAGGACTCTAATTACAATAACAGAAATATTCCTATAATAAACTAATTTAACAAACTCTAACTAACTTGCTGACTTGGTATGACATATTTGCCACGTCAGCTGCTGTGTTACGATAACACTCTTAATTGACAAACTAATTACATGACTTGTATTTAACACCTCATTTCTTTTCCTAATCTCTCATACCACAATTTTCATTCTTTTTACTTCCAATTTGGGGTTTTGGACGAAGGGTACAATATTTTGTATTGTTGCAAGAGACTATGGATGGCAGAGAAAGCAAGAATCGGGATTTATTCCAATAACATTAAGTTGTGGTGTTCATGTGATATCACGTTAAGTTGTTTTCTTCCTGGAAACAACCTATTTAGTGAAAAAATAGAAGGTTTTGGAAATTAAGGCCTTTCCTGACCATACTTATAATGAAAGCCTTGTGAATTGAGTACGACTAGATAATTAACAATGGGAAATATTAGAAACCAGAGCCCTAATATGTAGGGTTTTAAGGCGGAAATCCGGCAACGCAACAGAATCGCGGAAAATCGAAATTTTTCGATTTCAAAATTTTCCTTAGATCAATTAAATAAACTTATTTATTTAATTACCCAATTATCAAATTCTGAAAAATTACACAAGAAATCAAATTTTTTGGTAATTAACGAATTGCCTCATAACTTTGCAAATTGATCATTTTAGTCCTAAAATTGTCAAATACAATTTTGGATGATTCTAAATCATTTCTAAAATGATTTCCAACATGTCCAATATGTCAAAATCAGATTGCAACAAAATCCCCAATTTTTTTCTAATTGCCGAACACACCCCAAATTTTCGGATAATTGTAATTTGGTCCTTTTATGTTCAAAACATGCCAAGATCAAATCCAATCAACCCAAAAATTAATATGCATCATATAAACTCCATAATACATCACATATATAAAAAGCCCCAAATTTGGAATGGGTTAAGGACCCTAATTTTATAATTTCATCAAATTGACCAATTTCACCAAATCCATTAAATCCATTACTTTAATTCAAACTTTACAACACCAAACAAGTCTCACCATCATGAAACAACTCAATAACAATTCTAGGTCATCAATAAGTGACTTAACAACTCTAGAATGTCAACTTGATTATCAAATAATCAAAAGAGAGCTTATAAAACCATTTCAAGCTCACTTTGAAACCATACATGCAAACATCTTTCATACAAGTTCACAACCAATTAAAACATAAACTATAAGAAGATGAAGCTAAGCATGTTAGAAGTATTTTCTATGTTGAAGACTTTAAAGAAAAACTTACAAAAACAAGATTTTTTCAAGCTTTCTTCTTTAGCCTCCAAGCCTTTTTCTCTCAACTCTATTATGTTTATTTGGTAACTTATGAACCCTTAACCTAATGAAAATGAAACAGAACAATATATACTCCCCAAAATTGCCCTTGGCCGAAATTGGAAGTAAAATATTAATATCAGATATTTTTGTTTCATTTAAAGCTTACTTTATCAACTTGTTAATTTGATCATTACAACTTTAATGAAAATTCAACAAGTTTTTAAAAGCAACTCAAGGCATCTCCTAAAATATCAAAACTTAAGATATTTATATTTTTAATTAATTTAATTATTTAACAATTAAATAATTATTTAAATACAAATATTTTAAATATATGTATAATATTTACTTTAAATATCCAAATACATATATATTTATGATATATGTCAAATATCACAATTTGACATTTAATTAATGTGTATTTAATAAAATCTATCATTATGTACAAATACACAAGAATTATGAAATGACTATTAAGTCCATTCGCATGTATTTTTCGTTTAACCTTTAAACGACTTATAAATAATCAGTATTAATAATAAAAGTTGTCATAATGCTCTACGAGTATATTTTACTAGTGAGACTCTCTAGATTGAGGCTTATCCGTCACGAAATCCAATTTCGTGTCCATTATTTACCCACCCGTAAATATGACGACCACATATAAACTAGCTAAATCATACAGGTCGAGGTCATTGCATACGTATAATCCCTCCGTCACAGGTATCCAGATTATCCCAGAGATATAGATATAAACGTCAAATCTCTATAGGTATAATCTCGTCGATGTATCTATTAGCAATCTCTAAATAACATTCGGAACTCACTTGCGAAGTATACTATGGCCATAGATTTAACAGATTGCTAATCACATTTGGACTACCTATGTTCTGTACACATAACTGACGGATCCTATCTTGATGCACACATGATATTCTGAGGATCGGTCCATACCCAACGAACAGGCGGAAGTCTGATCTAAATAGATCGGTGACGTGACGGCCATCTAAGTATGGACGATGTCTCATACATCCACAGTGGTATCTCAAGTCGAAGGACCATTATGCTACTCAACCCGAGAAGATTCTTATTGACGTTGGTGTACCGTCCATTAAGAATCTTCGATAAGTCGTTCAGTGTTTATCCACTATAAACATCTACATATCTATACGAGTCTCTCAAGACTCATGGTTCATTGGGATAAACCATCTGACCAAGTCTCGATATACGACATGTACTGGTCTCAACGGATTTAACTAACCGACCCGTGTTAGTAAATCTTGACCATGAACTTTATTTGATAATATATTTATAGTAGTGACACTTCCCAATGTCAATTACAAACCACTTTGTAACTGCGCACTATATTATATATTATCGAGTCTTTGTCTAATATATACATATCACTAAATCAGATTTAGTTTCAATCTAATAGTAATCAGATCGAATACGTATATAAAAACAAGAGGTCCAACCACTAAGTAAGTAATATTATGGAAAAATGGGATGTTCGTATTCATGAATCAAACATGAATACGGTCCGGATTGGCACTCTGAGCACCAACCCCAAAAATTTCTCCCACTTGTTCTAGTGTCAATCCACGATATCATATACACATCTCAATGTGTATCGTATGCACATGGCCCTCAAAAGCTCACCTAGCACTCAAGAGGTAGGCAACGAGAAGTAGGTCCGCTATGACATATTGAGTTTGTCCAACAAACCCAATTATTTCCCTTAGCCAGCATCATTAATATTTGTAGAATATGAGTATTTCCCGAGTGGTACGTGGAGTTGTATCCCAAGTACAGACTGCACTACCGTCCATTCGGATTCAATTAAGGAATTTATGTCTGGGTTTCCATCCGATATACCGCAAGGGATAATAACACATACAAACATTAATGCAATGTAAATAAATAAAAAATAGACATGAAATAATATAATAATGCATATGCGGATAATCACCAACATGAAAAAATAAAATAAAGGCGAAATAATAAAATAACAATAAATAGACGGAAAAGATAAATAACAAGCTAAATGCGAAATAATAAAATAACGATGAATAAATAAATGAAAAATATAAATAACGAAATGCCAAAGAAAGAAAAATAATGTGACCATAAATTTGGCCGTCTTTGATGTAGGACTTTGCATACCCGACTGGACGTATTTCACGTCCACCCAGGCACGCAACGTCCGGAACTACAAAATAAATATGTTAAGGGCGCCCTCAGGTCTTACTTTTAAGTTGCTATCTCGGAAGTGTGTTAGGCCGTCGCCGGAAGGATTGAAGCTTGGTTTCAAGGTTTTTGTTTTCTGGTTCGCTATTTCTGCTTACTATTTTGCTATTTTTTTGTTTCTGTTTTGCTGTTTCTGGGAGCTGTTTTGCTATTTTTTTGTTGATGTTTTATGGCTTTTTGGCTGTTGTTTTGGCTGCTGTTTTTGGTATTTTGGGGCCGCTATTTTGGTTGTTTTAGCTGCTGTTTTGGCTGCTATTTTTGGTGATTTTGGGCTGCTGTTTTGGCTATAGTTCTGGCTGCTGTTTTTGGTGATTTTGGGCTGCTGTTTTTGTTGTATTTTCGGTGGTTCAGGCTTGCTATTTTGGTTATATTTTCGGTGGTTCAAGCTTGCTATTTTGGTTGTATTTTCAGTGGTTCAGGCTTGCTGTTTTGGTTGTATTTTCAGTGGTTCAGGCTCCTGGTTGGTTCAGTTTTGGTGGCTTCTGGTTTTCTTGTTGTTTTAGTTGTATTTTCGATGGTTGAAGAATAAGAGAGCCTAGTTTTTTTTTTTTTTCACATCCAAGCCTATGGTTTTTCTTTGTGTGTTTCACGTCCAAGGTAAGAAAAAGAGAGCCTCCTCCTTGCGATGATTTGGTGTCCCTTTTATAATGTTTTGAAAGGAGCTCCAAATAGGGAAATAAATCACATTGATTTGGGGAATATATTATTTTGGGATACAATCTCATATATTTGGTGATGAGAATATCTCAAATCTTGTTAAATTGGATGGGATCCCAAAATCTCACTAAATTTGAAAGTATGGGATTTTGGCATGTGAATTTCATGGGATTTCAAATCTTGTTAAATTGGAAATTGTTGATGAGGGGATTTTAGCATATGGAATGCATGAGATTTCATATCTTGTTAAATTGGAAGGTGTTGATGAGGGGATTTTAGCATGTGGAATGCATGGGATTTTGTCTATTTGGGAAGCTTTGGGCGTGCATGGGAGGTTTGCATGGGTTCATAGGTGTGTGCATGGGTCCATGGGCCTTTGGCGTGTATGGTAGGTTGCATGGATTTGGACCGTGTGGATGGGTCGAATTTGAAGAGTGCAAGGGCGTGTCTGAGGCTAAGGTTTGAAGTAGAAACTGACTAAGCGAATCTGAGGCTGGCTAGTGAGTCTGAATCCAATGAGGTGCTGATTTTGGAGGTTTTCTTTCCTTCCGGCATTCTTTTTTACAACTTCCGTAACTTTTCAAGTAGTGTCTCCATATGAGGCTCATCATCGGGCTCATGTAAAAATTCGATGTCTACAGCTGGAAACCTGTAACTGTCTGTACTGTATTCTGTCTTGAACTTGTCGTAGATTTTCCCATGTAGAAACTACTCTTGACTTGGTTGATAAGTTGACCTGACACTGATTCATAAAGATGCGGAAAACCCATAATCCTCTCACGGCTAGCTCGACTACCATTAGCGAATATAACAATGTCATCTGCAAAGCTCATGTGAGAAATAGTCATGTTCACAACAGTGGAGTATCTAATAGTATGGTCTGCTGATACAAAGAATCTAATCCTCTAGAAAGGAACTCAGCAACAATAATAAATAAGTAAGGCGAGTACAAAAAATAAGGCCTTTAGCGTCGAAAACAATTGAAGCTAAAAGTAAATAGTTCGACGCCAAAACTAAATGGCATCGAATAATTTCGACGCTAAACTTAGACGTTAAAATATGGACGAGAAAGACCATTGCGTCGAAATACAAATTATTGACGCTAAAACCTCTTACTTTGCGTCCAACTACTTTCGACGAAAAAGAAGAATTCCCGATGCTAAAGTTCATATTTGGCGACGAAAGTATTCGATGCTAACAATTAAACTTTTAGCGTTGAATAAATTCGACACTAAAATCAATAAATTAAATATTATTTTTATAATGTTAGCGTCTAACCTTTCGACGCTAAAAGTATAAAAATATTTTTTGAAAAAATTATTATTTTACATAATTTTGCTGTGAAATATTCAATTTAATATTTTGAAAAAATTATTATTTCAAAAAAAAATTGTCGATTAAGAGCATAATTATGAAATATTCTAATAATTATTTTATTATTATAATGAAAATTTATTAAATAAAAAAAATACATAGTATATTAAAACTATATGTTTTTAATGTTTATAGAAATGGAAATAAAATTTATTGCTGCTGTGATGGGGGCGCTCGAGCCTGATGCACTCCGGCGAGTGAGGCCTCCAACATCTCTCGGAAAGCTCTTATCTGCTGGTCAAACTCATGTATCTTCTTTTCGCGGTCCACCTTGACCTGTAGTAGCTCCTCCTGAGTCTTCTTCAGCTCGTCTTGGGTGGTGGCTAGCTGGTCTCGAAGGCACGAGTCAGTGTCCGAAGAAACAGTAGTGCGTGCAGAAGACGTCGGCTTCTTACGAGTGCCAAGGCTGACGTTGTACACCATCTTGTTCTTGAAAACCAATTGCGACAACTCTCATCTGGTATCGGGTCAGGCACTGTCTCATGAGTTTGATGTTGGAGCTCCACCATTTCGTTCTGTTTAAAAAAAAATTAAGTTAATGTTAGAATTTGAAAAGAAAAAAATCAATTTAAAATAATTATTATTTTATTTTAAAAACTTAAACTTACATAGCAGCGTTCGGCTTCTTCATTGACCCAATTTTTCTTCTCATTGTAGTGTGTCACTCGAAAAAAATATGGAAATGACTGCACCTCACATGTGCTACTCTGTTAAAAACATAAAATAATTGTACTATTATTCGACATTAGTAAAAATAATGAACTGTTAAATTATAGTTTAGGATATATTTACCTCAGAATGTTCGACACGATGTTGGATAAATGGCTTGGAACCTCCATGGTGGTTAAAATGCAAGTGACTTCAATTCTCCGTATTTGCGTGACATTTATTCCGCATTTAACAACACTGTAAGTACCAAAAACGAAGAGAATTATCAATTTCTGTTTATTTTAAAATTTACCTCGTGTTTCTCGCTAGACCAAAGCTCACACAAGAATGTCCAATCTTGCTCCTCTATGAAATCAGGCTTGTGTTGTGGAGCATCCAAAGGTCCATATTCGTCGAACAATGGTTTCAGGACTTTTGTCCTATAATCCTTATAACTTTTCCCCATGTGGAAGTCAAGATACTGTTAGACATTAACTTTGGTCAGATCGACGTCGAATCACTCTTACAGGAATAGCAACCAAGTAAAAATGAGTATAAAATAAAAATTTAAATTAACAAACAATATCAAAAACTTAATACTGTACGGAAACTCACAAGTAGCGAAGGGAAGAGTTGGTTGATTTTTTTCTCCCACGGTATCTTTCTCCAAGAAACGTAGTTTTGGAGAGTGACCGGCGTAATCACACACGTATAACACAAGCGCAGATATCGTTCAAGTAGTATAAAAGTATTGATCCCACGAGGACTTAAAACCTTTTGTTATTAATTTATGAAGTCAAATTTTTACGAGTATCTAATGGATTGGTTATTTGATTGGATGGTGACTTTAAACTTAAAACAAGTAAATGAAATTACTTGAAAGTAGATTTAGGAAAATTCAATTTTATAAAACTATCCAGGGTTGTGAATCTTTCCAATATCATTTTTAAAGATGAAGGTTATCTTACGGTTGTGTAATATATCGATTTATTAACCTGGAACACGAAATTATGTAAAATCCTATTCTGATGGTTAGATACAAATACCCAGTGTAACCCGATTAATCATATTCCTATGTCAATTAAGTTATCTGAATTCATTAAGATTAAGTTCCAATTATGGCTACCCCCGCCCGACAGGTATATTCCTATCCTGTAAGGAAATCTATTAAAGGGTTATCTATCCTCAATGAAGATCGTGAGCTATTAAGTCTAAGGTTTTAAACCTAAAATCCCTTTTCCAAGTTCATTTCAAGTTTACCGAATCAATCTTATTAATGGTCTGTTAACAAGAAGCATGAAGACTAAGGCTCAATAAATAAACCTTTATACTACCCAAACCATAAAATAACCTCTTATTAACCGGTGATATTGGAATTCATCACAACCCCAGATAACTGACTTAGCTACTACACATATTTACGGGTAGTAAAAGCTTAACTAAAATAAAAGACATAAAGTAAATTGCTGGAAATTAAATACTGAAAAGTAAATGACGGAAAGTAAATGCTGAAAATTAAATACTAAAAATTAAATGCTGAAAAGTAAATGCTGAAAGTAAATTGCTGAAAAGTAAATGCTGAAAAGTAAATGCTGAAAAGTAAATTACTGAAAAGTAAATAAAGTAAAAGTACAATAAATGAAAATGCTGAGGTAAAAGGATCCACTTTTATTACTACTATCTTAGATATCTCTCTTAATATAATATATTAACTTTGCATGATAATTACCAACTAGCCATTTGGCGGTATCCTGATTAAGTCAAATTAATAATTAATTACCAACCAACCAACCAGGCGGTATCCATGCTTAGTCAGGTTAAAATCAATTTATAATTAATTATCAACTGACAAATATGGCGGTATCCTCGTTAAGTCAGATTTTAAATAGTTATTATATTATAATTAAGGGAGATTAATCTAAATAACAATAATAAAAGATTTACCTTTTACCCCAGCAAGGGGGAGTTACCTCCTCATTGCTTGAAAAGTAAAAACTGAAATAGTAAAGAAAGGAAAGTATTGTGCGTAAAAGTAAATTGCGGAAAGTAAAAACTGAAAAGTAAAGAAAAGAAAGTGCGAAAGCGGAAATTAATTACTGAAAGCTGTAAATAAACAAACAAGATACAATATTCTTAGTTATTCATAAGGAATTTCAAAGAAGAAAGTATGAATTTACAAATGAAATGGCTTAGTATTTATAGGTAAAATTTTACCTCCATCAAATCGTCTACCAAATCCATTATTAATTGCTTCACTAATTGCTCCACCAAATCCATTATTAATTGCTCCACTAATTGCTCCACCAAATCTATTATTAATTGCAATCATGTTTGGTGGGAGTTTGACTATTTTTATTATTTATTTTTTTATTTATTTTTTTACTTTCAAAATGACTTTAATAATTACTCATAACACAATTCTGGATATTTCATCAATTTCGGTTATGAAATCTTCAGAATTCGAAATTATTTTGTTCTTCAAAGTTGTAGATGGTCGAGTCTTCTTTAATCTGGAATCTCAATCAGCACAATCCGATATCGGAATAAAACGTTATGCCCACAATACGACTGTTACGCAAAACTGAATTTCTGAAACTGCACTTCGTTAGAACGCCATTTCAAGTTTTCAATCTCCAAAATTAATATGTCAAGTCCAAATTTTACCTTTATTTGACCCAAATTTCGTCCTAAATGATTTCATCGAGTCCCAATATTATTTTATCTACAAAATAAACTAAAACACATCAAAACATTCATCAAACCCGAGAAACTAAACAAAATATTAAGTAAAAGGGGCGGTAAATATTGATATATTTTCCGCTTATAACACCCCCAAACCTAACATTTTGCTAGTCCTCGAGCAAAAAAAAATATATATATATATATAAGAAACAATTAAAATTAAACTAAGCCACTTTCGTAGGGATCACGATTGCATTTAGCGTATGCAACAAGCCTTTAAACCCCTAGGTGTCCCTAGTGGACGAGTTGTAGTCTCGTGAGGGCTTACAGCAACGATACCCACAAACGTTTTACAAAAGTAAAAAGATAATAAAACTAATGCACACAAAAGTAAAAAGACAAGAGAAAATAGAATAAAGAAGTTAGTGACTAAACATTTGAAGCTTCTTATCCAAGTTAATAGTTGTTTTATTTCTTTCTAAATTACCGAATAAGTGAATTCTCCGATTATTTTTTTACCATTCTTCATATAAATAGCCAATAAAATATTAATCAACTTATTTTTGCCCACAATAGTCACAAATGCAGTTGAGAAGAAAGTAATATTTTTGTCCTAAAGTTTTATCAGAATTCACACCTTTTCAGCAATGGAATATTTTTCTGATTTTTTTTTTGAGTTTTTTTTTTATATTTATATACAATATCTTCCATCTATATAACGAGCTTTGGGCAGGTGGCTCCCAAACCAGTTTTATGTATGTTACCATGTATGCTGATAATACATGTCAACTGAGCATATGAAGATTCATTTTAGTCAGTTTTATGAAGAACTCACAAATTAAATAATTTAAAAGGAAATAAACAAAAATTAACTTATTTTGAAATAGGTTGAGATATGTCTCAAGAATGTAAATTCCTTACACAGCTATCTCACACCAATTTCACATGATTAATCAAATAAAAACACAAAAATACAAAATATATTTTTTTGGATTTTGTAAAATGTTTCAATTTTTTTTTTGGTTTTTTCAAAAAATTTTGACTAAAAATAAAACAATAAAAACAAGATACAATTTAAACATTCTCTCCCCCAAACCTAAATGAGACATTGTCCCCAATGTCTTAAACAGTAGAAGAAGAGTTTAGAAAATCGTACCTGATTAGCTGAAATTCTAAATCTAAATGAAAAGTTAAGGGTTAAGATCCAGATTTATCCGACGCCTCTTACCACGATCATTATCGGACCAGTTTATCTGGGAAAGAATGGGGTCAATTTGAGGTTCAAAGGCTAAGATTTGGTCAATTAAATCTGGGGCAGTTCTGGCAGTAAAGCGGAGTTCTTTTACAGGCTTTGACACGAATCCATTTCTCCGAACATCATCAAGAAACACACAAATAAAATCATAAAATCCATCAATATTGTACAGTCCAAGCGGTTTCTGGTGTATGTTCAAGTTTGCCCAAGATAGTACTGTAAAAATTTCCTTCATCGTGCCCAAGCCTCCTGGCAAAGCAATAAAAGCATCAACACGGTTAATCATCTCTACCAGTCGTTCAGACATACATGGCACGATTAGTTCCTCGCCGTTTGATGATCCAATAAGATTCACCTCCGCCAAGGGTTTTGGGATAATTCCCAAGACTTGACTGTCTTCATCCTGTATAGCCTTTGAAACGATCCCCATTAGTCCAAGATTGCCACCGCCATATACTAAGTGCATATTCCTTGCAGCAATGACTCGACTCAATTCATGTGCCGCTGTTACGTATTCTGGTTTAACACCAACACTGGTACCGCAAAACACACAGATGTTTTCAACCCGTCTTCTTGAAGTAGCTTCCATTTTTATCTGGATGCCTTCAAAGGTGCAATGATGAGTTGAATTTATAAAACCTGAAAAGGGTGAGTATTAATAGCACAAGTATCTTCCAAAGGACGATTAGTAGCAAAATAGTAAATCGTGAAAGGTCAAAAAGTAGCCTGGATCCTGTCGGAGAAAATAACAAAACAAATCACAATTATTAGGAAAAGACAAAGAGATATAATATTTACAATAATGTAATGGCTTGAATGACGTCTATGCGTCAGGGATAAGCTTCTCATCTAATTTTCTTATAAATTGGCAAACAGGGTTTTTTAGAGTCAGATTCCCGAGACTTAACTGTTGTCTTTCTTTACGGAATTATGCATATAACATGCGAATTTCGTGATACACATATCAAATGGGATGCATCTCAAGAGTTTTAGATATGTCATCCAAAGACTCATTACTCAAAACATCCCTAATGAAATTAATCTTATCTTCGCGGTTATCAAACACCATTCCTAAAGATCGACAACGAGTATCACAAAACATACGAGCACATTTATAACAAACACACATTCTTTTGGCTCTTCTCTTTTTAGCATATGTGCTTCTTTCTAAACCAGGCAGATGTGAAATAAAAGAGTCAGAGGACTCACCTGCCAATCAGACCCATGTTTCAATAATCCAACGAATGTCAGTAGCCATACCTTTGATCATCAGTAGTCTCATATGTTCCAAGCGAGCTTTGTAAACTTTCATCAGATATTTTTAAGGGAGAGAAGGAAATTGCTTGTGAAGATTTGCGAGAGCATCTTCCATCTTGAAATGACTTAACTTGCAAAAACTAAACACACAAAAATTAAAAGACACCAAATCACAATATATACACAAATTGCATGGGTTGCCTCCCAGCTAGCGCTAAGTTTAATGTCGTCAGCTAGACATGATTTCCTGAACGTTAGGCTGGATCTAAAAGTGTGACACTTTCTTTTTGTCGCTCAAATGATTCTCCCCAGTAGTGCTTGACATGCTAGCTGTTAACCTTAAATGTGTTGTTGGACTTGGGGTTGTACAATTCAACAGCTCAATATGGTAAAACCTGAGTAATCTCAAATAGGCCTGACCACCTTGATTTTAGCTTTCCAGGGAAAAGTTTCAACCTTGAATCATATAACAACATCTGCTGCCCTGGTTTCAATTGTCTGCGCACTATTTTGGTCATGCCATTTCTTGGTCTTCTTTTTGTATAATCTGGCATTTTCATAAGCATGTAGGCAAAATTCCTCCAATTTATTGAGTTGGTGAAGTCTTTTCTCTCCTACAGCTTGTGGATCAAGATTCAACTTCTTCAGTGCCTAGTAGTCCTTGTGTTCAAGCTCAACTGGCATATGGAACGCTTTCCTGAACACCATTTGATATGGGGACATGCCAATGGGTGTCTTGTAAGCTGTCCGGTAGGCCCATAATGCGTCATCCAGTTTTTCAGACCAGTCATTCCTTGTTGATCAACGGTTCTCTCCAATATTCTTTTGATCTCCTTGTTTGATACTTCAACTTGCCCGTTTGACTGTGGATGGTAAGTTGTGGCAACTTTATGAGTAACTCTGTATTTTGATAAGAGTGCATTGAAGTATCTGTTGCAGAAATGTGTGCCACCATCGCTGATAATCGCCCAAGGTGTTCTGAAGCGAATGGAAATATTCTTTTTAAGGAACTTGATCACCACCTTTGAATCATTGGATGGCAGTGTAATTGCTTCAACCCATTTGGAGACGTAATCTACGACAACTAGTATGTACAGGTTTCCAAATGATGGAACAAAGGGTCCCATAAAATCAATACCTCACACATCGAATATCTCCACTTCCAAAATATTTTGCAGAGGTCCTTCATTTTTCCTGAAATATTTCCCGTTCTCTGGCACCTGTCACATTGAAGAGCAAATAGATAAGCATCTTTAAAAAGAGTGGGCCAGAACAAACCAGATTGTAGGACTTTGGCTGTAGTTTTGTTTCCACTGAAGTGTCCGCCATATGGTGATGAATGATAGTGTTGCAAGACATGTTGACCTCCTTCTATGGAACACACTCTCTCAATAATTTATCAGCACATCGTTTGAACTGGTACGGCTCATCCCAGACATAATGTTTGACTTCTTTGAAGAACTTTCGTTGCTGAGTTGTCCATTCCAACGGCCATTTTCCTGACACTATGTAGTTTACATAGTCAGCATACCATGTGACATCGTGTTGTTTCATGGCAAATAATTGTTCATCTGGAAAAGTTTCTTTGATTATCAGTTCTTTGCCAGCTGTTTCTCCATTGTCGAGCCTCGATAAATGATATGCCACTTGGTTTTCTGTCTCTGATCTCCACATCGAATTCTTGCAGAAGAAGTATCCAATGGATCAATCTGGGCTTGGCATCTTTCTTCGCGATCAAATACTTGATTGTTGAATGATTTATGTAGAACACCACCTTGGGACCAGCAGATAAGATCAGAATTTTTCAAAAGCGAACACAACTGCAAGAAACTCCTTTTCAGTGGTTGCGTAGTTGAGTTGAGCTTCATTTAGAGTTCTGCTGGAGTAGTAAATGGCATGGAAAATCTTTGCATTACGTTTTCCCAAAACTGCACCTACAGCAAAATCACTAGCATCGTACATCACCTCAAATGGAAGGGTCCAGTCTGGTGCTACTATGATGGGGGCAGAGACAAGCTTCTGTTTTAGGATCTCAAAGGCTTCTTGGCATTCTTTGGTGAAATTGAAAGGCACATCTTTCTTCAGAAGATTGCAAAGAGGTTTTGAAATTTTTGAGAAGTCTTTGATAAATCTCCTGTAAAAGCCAGCATGTCCGAGAAAACTCTGAATCCCTTTCACAGATGTGGGTGGAGGTAGTTTTTCAATTGTCTCTATTTTTGCTTTGTCTACCTCAATTCCCTTTTGTGAGATCCGATGTCCTAGAACGATGCCTTCTTGTACCATGAAATGGAATTTTTCCCAGTTGAGTACCAGGTTGGTATCTTCGCATCTTTGTAACACATGTTCCAAATTTTACAAGTAGTGGTCGAAATAATCTCCAAACACGGAGAAGTCATCCATAAAAACCTTCATACTATATTCCAGCATATCTGAGAAGATGGTCGTCATGCAACGTTGTAATGTGGCAGGAGCATTACATAGTTCAAATGGCATTCTGCGGAAAGTAAAAGTACCATACGAACATGTAAATGTGGTTTTCTCCTGATCTTCTGGGGCGATGGCAATCTGATTGTACCCCGAATATCCATCTAAAAAGTAATAGTACTCATGTCATGCCAGTCTGTCTAGCATCTGATCAATGAATGGCAGCGGAAAATGGTCTTTCGTCGTTGCTTTGTTCAATTTCCGGTAGTGCATGGATACTCTTCATCCAGTCACCATCCTTGTTGGAATCAGCTCGTTCTTTTCATTTGTGACTACAGTAATTCCTCATTTCTTCGGTACACACTGCATATGACTCACCTAACTGATGTCTGAGATGGGGTAGATAATGCCAGCATCAAACCATTTGATGATTTCTTTCTTCACGACCTCCTTCATGATTGGATTGAGTCTCCGTTGATGCTCTACTGTGGGTTTGTACTCATCGTTCATCAGAATCTTATGCATGCAAAATGATGGACTAATGCCTTGAATGTCTTCTATAGTCCAGCCAATGGCTCTCTTGTGTTCTCGTAACACTCTCAACAACTTTTCTTTCTACTCCAATGTTAGCGAAGAAGAAATAATAACAAGTAATTCAGAAGAGTTTCCAAGAAATGCATACCTTAGATGACTCGGTAATAGCTTCAGCTCCAGCTGCGGTGGTTCTTCAATTGAGGGCTTGATTCGATCTTTCTTCGGAAGTTCCAGACTTTCCACTGGTGGTGTCGATTTGAATCGGAATGGCTTGTCAAGATAGTTGATACATTCCAAAATTTCAGCATCTAGCTCGCTGTCAGTCATGTTGGTGATGCAAGCTTCAAATTTATCCGTGGCAATTGTATCAATATCCTGAATGATACTATCAACAACATCAATTCTGAAACATTCTTCCTTTTTTTCATCACTCGGGAATTTCATGGCTTTGAAAACATTAAAGGTAACTTCTTGGTCCTGCACTTTCATAGTTAGTTCTCATTTTTGCACATCAATCACAGTTCGACCTGTAGCCAAGAATGGTCTCCCAAGGATGATATGAACATCTTTGTCTTCTTCCATGTCAAGGATAATGAAATCTGCTGGGAGAATGAGTTTATCGACTTTGACAAGCACATATTCAACAACACCTCTCGGAAATGCGAGCGTTCGATCAACAAGTTACAGAGAGACTGAGGTAGGCATTGCTTCTCCAATTTGCAGTTTCCTATAAATAGAAAAATGCATTAAACTTGCACCTAAATCATATAAAGCCTTACCGATATAATGTTCTCCAATGGTGCATGGGACAGTGAAACTGCCAGGATCTTTCAACTTCGGGGGAAGTTTCCTCTGAATGATTGCACTGCATTCTTCTGTCAATGCTACTGTCTCGTAATCTCCCAATCTCCGCTTTCGTGAAAGAATATCTTTCATGAATTTGACATAGCTAGGCATTTCTTCCAACGCTTCTGTGAATGGAATGTTGATGTGCAACTTTTTGAACACCTCCAAGAATCGAGCAAACTGCTTGTCTAGTTTGTTTTTCTGGAGAAGCTGTGGAAAAAGGTGGAGGTGGAGTGAATTTTTCTTGATCTTTTTCCTTTGCTTCTTTTTCCTCCATCTGTGGAACTGCATCTTTAGAAACCTCTTCAATTGTTGCCTTGATTCCAACATCTTTGTTGATTTCAGTATCGCTTTTCAAAGTAATGGCTTAGCATTGCTCCTTCCCTCGGTTCCTTGGATTTGGTTCTGTGTTGCTATGAAGGTTCCCTGGCGGTCTGTAACTCTGAGCATTGGCCAGTTGTCCAATTTGATTTTCCAGTGCTTTGATGGAAGCGGATTGGCTTTGAAAATAGCATCATATGCTGCTTGTTGCTTTTTAAACATCTCTGCAATCCATTCTTTCATTTCTGGTTCTTTTTCAAACTTCTAGCTTTTGTTTTGCTGTTGAAATCCAGATGGTGGATTGTTCTTTTGCCCTGAATTGTTGCTCCATGAAAAATTGGGATGATTTCTCCATCATCGGTTGTAGGTGTTGAAATATGGATTGTTCCCATGTCTGTTAAAATTGTTGACATAGTTCACCATTTTTTCATGTTGGTTTGACTCTGGTGCTCCTCCATATGGTGAACTTGTGGCTCTGGTGATGTTTACAACTTGAGTGGTAAGTGTTTCCAGGCTTTTACACATTTGCTCCAACTTAGTATTCACTATTGAGTTAGCTCCAACTTCATAAATTCCTGCAATTCTTTGAATCATGCTCCTTTCTATTGGCCACAATGAATTGTTGTTAGCCATTTCTTCGATTAAGTCCCAGGTTTGATCTTCTCCTTTTTCCATCAAAGCTCCTCCAACAGCAGCATCAATTGTGGTTCTCATCAATCTAGAAAGTCCATTATAGAAAATTTGGACTTGAAGCCATTTTGGAATCTCATGGTGAGGACATTTCCGGAGCAAATCTTTGTACCTTTCCCAATCTTCATAGAGAGTTTTCGAGTCAAGTTGTACAAAAGATGTGATGTCATTTCTCAATTTTGTTGTTCTGGCTGGTGGAAAGTACTTTGCAAGGAATTTGGTGGCTAGAGTGTTCCAAGTTGTGATGGAACCTGTTTGTAGTGAATGTAGCCAAGTTTTTGCTCTGTCTTTCAAGGAATATGGAAAAACTCACAGTCTCATTGCTTCTTCTGATGCTCTATTGTAATTGAAAGTGCCGAAAACTTCCAGGAAGTTGCTGATGTGGGCATTAGGATCTTCAGTTGCATTCCCCCCAAACTATACTGACTGCTGAATCATCTGAATGCATATTTTGATGTCACACGCATTTACTGGTAACGGAGGAAGTACAATACATGAAATGAGGCCGTCAACCACTGGAATGGTTTTGTCTCAAATGGGAATTGGTGGTACAACTTCTAAAGGTTCGGTTTCCATGTTAACGATTGCATCTTGGCCTTCTCGCCTTTCCCTTCTCAACTGTCTGATGGTTATTTCAATCTCTGGGTCAAGCGGTCGAAGTTCAAAGCTTCTGGTTCGTCTCATGTGGTGTCTGAGAACCTGAAACACAAGAAAACAAAAAAAATAAGTAAAAAGAAATTAGATACAAGTAAAGTATCCAACCCAAAAACTAATAGTGAAAGATAAATAAGTCCCCGGCAACGGCGCCAAAAACTTGACCGGCGTAATCACACACGTATAACGCAAGCACACGTATCATTCAAGTAGTATAAAAGTATTGATACCATGAGGACTTAAAATCTTTTGTTATTAATTTATGAAGTCAAATTTTTACAAGTATCTAATGGATTGGTTATTTGATTGGATGGTGACTTTAAACTTAAAACAAGTAAATGAAATTGCTTGAAAGTATATTTAGGAAAATTCAATTTTATAAAACTATCCAAGGTTGTGAATCTTTCCAATATCATTTTTAAAGATGAAGGTTATCTTACGGTTGTGTAATATATCGATTTATTAACCTGGAACACGAAATTATGTAAAAGTCTATTCCGATGGTCAGATACAAATACCCAGTATAACCCGATTAATCATATTCCTATGTCAATTAAGTTATCTGAATTCATTAAGATTAAGTTCCAATTATGGCTACCCCCGCCCGACAGGTATATTCCTATCCTGTAAGAAAATCTATTAAATGGTTATCTATCCTCAAGGAAGATTGTAGGCTATTAAGTCTAAGGTCTTAAACCTAAAATCAATTTTCCAAGTTCATTTCAAGTTTACCAAATCAATCTTATTAATGGCATGTTAACAAGAAGCATTAAGACTAAGGTTCAATAAATAAATCTTTATACTACCCAAACCATAAAATAACCCCTTATTAACCGGTAATATTGGAATTCATCACAACCCCAGATAACTGACTTAGTTACGACACATATTTACGGGTAGTAAAAGCTTAAATAAAATAAAAGACATAAAGTAAATTGCTGGAAATTAAATACTGAAAAGTAAATGACGGAAAGTAAATGCTGAAAATTAAATATTGAAAATTAAATGTTGAAAAGTAAATGTTGAAAAGTAAATGCTGAAAGTAAATTACTGAAAAGTAAATGCTGAAAGTAAATTACTGAAAAGTAAATAAAGTAAAAGTATAATAAATGGAATTGCTGAGGTAAAAGGATTCACTTTTATTACTACTGTTTTAGATATCTCCCTTAATATAATATATTAACTTTGCGATATAATTACCAACCAGCCATATAGGCGGTATCCTGATTAAGTCAAATTAATAATTAATTACCAACCGACCAACCAGGCGGTATCCATGCTTAGTCAGGTTAAAACCAATTTATAATTCATTACCAACCGACCAATATGGTGGTATCCTCGTTAAGTCAGATTTTAAATTGTTATTATATTATAATTATGGGAGATTAATCTAAATATCAATAATAAAAGATTTACCTTTAACCCCAGCAAGGGGGAGTTACCTCCTCATTGCTTGAAAAGTAAAAACTGAAAAAGAAAAGAAATGAATGTATTGTGAGTAAAAGTAAATTACGGAAAGTAAAAACTGAAAAGTAAAGAAAAGAAAGTGCGAAAGCGGAAATTAATTACTGAAAGCTGTAAATAAACAAACAAGATACAATCTCCTTAGTTATTCATAAGGAATTTCAAATAAGAAAGTATGAATTTACAAATGAAATGGCATTTATAGGCAAAAGTTTGCCTCCTTCAAATCGTCCACCAAATCCATTATTAATTGCTCCAGTAATTGCTCCACCAAATACATTATTAATTACTCCACTAATTACTCCACCAAATCCATTATTAATTGCAATCATGTTTGCTGGGATTTTGACTATTTTTATTATTTATTTATTTATTTGCTTTGAAAATGACTTTAATAATTACGCATAACTCACTTCTGGAAGTTTCATCAATTTCAGTCATGCAATCTTCAGAATTCGAAATTATTTTGTTCTTCAAAGTTTTAGATCGTCGAGTCTTCTTTAATCTGGAACTTGAATCAGTATAATCCGATATCGGAATAAAATGTTATGCCCAAAATATGACAGTTACGCAAAATTAGAATTTCCGAAACTGCACTTCGTTAGAATGCCCTTTCAAGTTTTCAATCTCCAAAATTAATATGTCAAGTCCAATTTTTGCCCTTATTTGACCCACATTTCCTCCTAAATGATTTCATTAAGTCCCAATATTATTTTATCTGTAAAATAAACTAAAACACATCAAAACATTCATCAAACCCGAGAAACTAAACAAAATATTAAGTAAAATGGGCGGTAAATATTGATATATTTTCCGCTCATTAGAGAGCTTCAAACTGAGATGCAGCATCTATGGCTGTAGTAAATGCTGAATTATGTTGCCTGATTTGTCTTTGTCCATCATCTGATATCTCTATCTGAATACGACAGTGAGCCTTAAAGTGCTTAACCAACCCCAGGCCACGGGTGCGTCTTCGACCCTTCGCTATACTCGATTCACTTGTGCTAGTAGAGACCCCAGCAGGGGCATCTGTCATTGCAGATGTAGATGAAGTCACATTTGCACGTCTGCGATTGCCTGGTGCCATCTGCAAAATAAGAATTCTGACACTATTAATGACACAAAAATAATCATAATAATGCTAATGAAATTTCAATATTTTAATAACCATATAAACTGTTATCATTACACATGGACTGATCAAAATATATTTAACCATATAAACTTTTAAAAGATACTGATTTTGGTGATAAAGATATAAAAACATCATGAGGAAGTGCAATTGTTCCCAAAATTGCATTCACAAATCAGCTTGTTTGATGTGTGTGAATTGTTATTAACATCCAACATGGGTAATATAAGCACACATATGTTACTAATTTCTTATAGTCTTCACTTACATTAGTAGCTTAACATTATCATTTCCAATTCACCAATAATCGACTGTGCATCACACATCAACTTTACAAACTTAATCGTAATTATCTCACTTTATATATATATATATATATATATATATATATATATATATATATATATATATATATATTATATGTATATATGTATGTATATTCATATTCTATATTTTCACTTCTTCATCAACATTAGATTCATGACCAAGGTATTATAATATCATCCTCATGCACAAGTCTTGTCAAATCAAATAGAACATTCACGCTCTTCATCTAAAATTGTATTAGCTCACATTTTTATTAACCATGTTTAAATAGAAATAAAAATCTCAGACACACCAATCATGATTCATTGCTACGTACAACACATGCCATCACATTCCATAATCATAAACAAGCATTCTCACAATGTAAATCAAGCATCCATCTTCTTCACCAATTTCAGCCATAATGACCATTTCTCTCCATTGATCATCTTTAACCAACGCATGCCATAATCATAAACAAGTATTGATTTAACATCATTAAGTAATTAAAATTTCTCAAAATAAAACAAAATTTTCACCCTATATCCATTTAGGTTTGGCCAACATGCCTTTTCCATCTCAAGATTACAAAAAAATACAAAGCATCAATTTCCAGAACAGCAGGGCCTGCTGTTATTGAATTCCAGAACAGCATGGAGCCTGCATAATCACATCAAATACTGTTTTAATGTTTTAAATTGAGTTGTATTAATTTTTTCTTGTTTTTTCATCATGAATGTTTTAATTGTAATATAATATTAAAATTCAATTACATTTAAATTATTATCAAATTATTATTAATTAAATTTTAAAATAATAAATAAATGCAAAACTCACCTCAATATAAAATCTAAATCCATGTATGTAAAAAATTTTATTTTTTATACATAGATGATGATCACATATTTAAATCATAGAAATAATATATTCTATAGATAAATATTAATCACATATTTGAATCATGAAAATAACATATATGTAAAGAATAAAAATTATCCTTAAAAACCAACCAGCAAATAATAAACAAGTTAGAATTGAAAGGGACTCAATTGACAAACAAATTATTGCATGAAAGTGGCCTAACTTTGATCATATTTAAGAAGTTATTCTCACAAATTTAAAAACAAAAACAACAAAATTAACAAAAAATGACACATCGCCTCTCGATTCTCAAACCGACAATCCAACTTGATCCTGCATTTCTTCCACCTAACTGAAAGCGAATCTCACCACAAACCCAATAATTTGTCTTATAAATTTTGTGCCTAAATTGGACCATTTAGCCACCAAAACTTAGCTTTCTTTGTAATCAAAGACTAAAATCTTTTCTATTCGTTTCATGTTTTGGTATTCTCTCACCCACAACCACACAAACATATGTATTTCAGATGTCCATACACATTCATAAGCACTAATCAATTTTATTTCTCATCATCATTATCATCAAACAATAATAAGAAGACAAGACAATAAAATGAAATAAAAAAAAAAAAAACAAGAACATACCTGACAGAGAGAAGATGAGACAGAGAGGAAGATGAGAGAGGTAAGCAAGAGTGGGAGAACTGAATGGCAACTAAATTGAGGGGTAGTTGATTGAGTTAGAGGAGAGAGCTTGAGACTCGATGAAATATGGATATAAGGATTTTTAAGGAGTAGGGATTTAAGGGTTTGGCAAATTAGGATTTTACAAAACCTTTAGCGTCAAAATATTTTGATTTTAGCATCGAAATGTTCGACGCTAAAATATTGGTGGCTAACAAAAAATTAGGGAAATTTTTTGAGGGAAATTTAATTTTTTACATTTAGCGTCGATTAAGTTTTTTCGACGCTAAATGTTAGACTTTTAGGGTCTATTAAATTTAATCGACGTTAAATATTAGACTTAATAATAATGATAATAATAATAATAATAATAGCAACAACACAACCATTCATCCATGATAATAATAATTCAAAAAAACAACAACAACCATTCATCCATGATGATAATAATTCAAAACAACAACAACCATCCATTACAATAATAAAAATTATTCATCCATCATATCATATATTAACTAGATTAGTCACTATTATCTTTGGTAATTGAGGATTCCTGAAAGGACTCGAACTCATCTTCAGTTTCGAATTCTTCTTCATTTGCTGCTTCCACGCTAACTTGAGAATGAGGAATTATCTCAACATCTGTATTTTCTCGAGTTAACGTGATATTTTCAGTAACTGTGATATTTGGTAAATAAAATATATGTTCAGGAACTTCAAAGTTGTCAGAGACTTGTTGTGCTTCATCTTAAATTTTAACACTATTTTTCTCCTGTGTGTCCCAAATGCCCCTATGTTGTAATGTTTCTACCATCATCCATATATTTCCTAGCTTTGGATCAGACATATATATCACAGACCGTGCTTGGGTACAAAAAATATATGGATCATTCTTGTACCAATAACGTTGAATATTAATTGATGTTAGATGATTACTAAATTGGATTCTCCTCTTTCTGACATTTGTGTCAAACCACTTGCATTCGAATAGCACTGTACGTCGTCTGGGTCTGTATATAACCTCAATGACTGATTGCAACACTCCATAGAAGTCAATAATATCTGAGCCGTGTTCTCATGGGACTACAATTCCATAATTCTGAGTGACATGTGAAACATCTCGCTGCCCGGTATGAAATCTAACTCTGTTCATAATGCATCCAATGTATTCGTAAGCCTGCTTTTGAGGCCCATATGCCAATGTAACTAACGAAGAGGACGGGTCCAGTTGACCATTTTGCACTTGGTTGTTTATCTAATACATGATAATATTTATGTGTTAATATAACAAACATTAAATATTTACTGTTAGGATAAAAATATATAGTCAATGTTAGGGCTTACAATTACCTCAAACCATTTAGGAAATTCTTTTTTGTGTCTTTCATCAACGTTGTGGTCACTACCACATTATAGCATGGTAATATGTTGCCTACAAAAAAATGAGTTACTTTAATGTAAGACAATAAAAATACACTTTTGCACTTACAAGACTTACATTAAGTACGGTTGTACTTCATCGTAATTACTCAATATAAACAGATGAGCATGTTGAGCCTCCTCGAATGTTAGCAATTTGACACCTAGTGCTCCAAACGGTCTGCAATTTTGATGGAACACTGTGATATCTTGCTAATTACTTGAATCTCCATAATAGTTTCTTGGCCGACGATTAAAATAAGTTTCAATATCTTACATGTACATCGAACAAAATGTTATTGCATCACTTATTAAAACAGCCTCTGCTATTGACCCTTCATGTCGCGCCTTGTTTTTCACATATTGTTTGTAATGTCCCAAAGCTCTGCAGATATGACAACAAATTTGAATTATTAATAAATTAATGCAAAATAAAATTTAAGAATGTAATATTTAAAACTGTATATTACCTCTCAATAGGGTACATGCATCTGTAATGGATAGGACCTCTCTTCCTAACTTCGGATGGTAAATGCACGGCCAGATGTACCATCACATCAAAAAAAAAGCGGGTGGCAATATTCACTCCAGCTTGCATAGAATTATCACGATTCCTCACTCAAGTTCATCAATAACAGATGTGGTTAATTTCCTCTGACATAATTATTTCAAGAAGCCACATAGATCAAGTACGACGTCGCATACATTCGGTAGCAGATAAGGTCGAATGCCAACAGGAAGAGGAATCTCTATAAGCACATGACAGTCGTGACTCTTTAACCCAGTTATTGTATCATCTCTGACCCAACGTCCAATATTCGATGTATAATCATCTGAAAATTTAACCATTTTCAGCCAATCACAAAATGATTTTCTCTCTGATTGAGTTTGCACGTAACTAGCAGGTGGCCTAATAAGACCTCGAGGAGTGACCTGTAAATATAATTCACTGCGAATTCTAAGATCTTGTAGGTCCAATCTAGCATTTACAGTGTCTTTCTTCTTACCCGGAATCTTGAACAATGTGCCCACTAAACTCTCGCATATGTTTTTTTATATGCATTACATCCAAATTATGGCGCAGACTCAGACTCCCTCAATACTCTAACTCAAAGAAAATATTATTTCACGTCCAATTCAACTCTTTAGGTTGACGTTTTGGATTTTTATCTCTATTATTATGATGTTTCCCTGGTGTGATGTCTTTGAGGTGTTGATTCTGGCAAAGTATGTTGAATCCAGACAATGGACTGGACATACTTTGAGGCTCTTGTAGACCGTTGAATAATTTACTTCTCCGCCAAGGATGACTCAACTCAAGAAACCTTATGTGCCCTGTGTATCCTATTTTATTCCGTAACCGTTGCGAAGGCGTTTGACCCATACAAACTGGACATGCCTTGTATCCCTTAGTGCTCCATCTAGATAATGAATCATAAGCTGGAAAATCATTAATGGTCCATAATAATGCGACATACATATGAAAATACTACTGAGAAGCTGCATCATAGGTATGCACACCCAAATTCCATAATGTTTGTAACTCCTCGATCAATGGTCTCAGGTAAATATTCATATCTTTACTAGGGGAATGAGGACCAGGGATAAGCAATGACATAAACATGAACGGATCCTTCATACATTTCCATGGAGGTAAGTTATACGGAATAACAATAACAGGCCACATGATGTAAGAGTTGTACATATTCCCAAATGGGTTAAAACCATCGGAGGCGAGACCTAACCTGACATTACGGGGGTCCTCAGCGAAATGAGGATACATATCATCAAATTCCTTCCACTCGGTTCCGTCCGCAGGATGTCTGAGTATGCCCTCCGCATCGATCCTCTTTTCATGATGCCACATCATGTCAGTCGCTGCGTGTCGTGACATGAACAGCCTCTGCAGCCTGGGCGTTAATGGGAAATATCATAATATCTTCTGAGGCACTTTCTTCCCCATACAACGGACTTTGTACCGACTTTCACCACATATCAGACAATATTCAAGTGATTCATACTTGACACGAAATAATACACAGTCATACTTACAAGCATGAATTGATCCATACCTCATTCCCAGATCACGTAACATTTTCTTGTCTCGTAATACGACTTAGGTAATTCACTTCCAACCGGTAACATTTTCCCCAGTAAGTCTATCATCATATCAATACTTTTGTTGGTCATTCTGTTGATCACTTTAATGTGTAATAATTTCACAACGAAATTCAAGAATGATATTCCAGCACCTTCAAATGGTATTTTTTTTGCCTCATCAAGTAGTTCACTAAATAAATTTTGATCATTTCCACCTAACACTGGTATGTCACCGCTAATACTATGACTAATTTGTGGACCTTGTAAGTCATGCAAAACATCAGTTATCTCATCGTTTGTAGGTTGATTGTAACTACTGCTCTCTTCACCGTAATCAATAAACCGTGATTGAGAATTATACTGCTCACCGTGATAAATCCACGTATGGTAAGTTGGTGATATTCCCGGCATGTATAAATGATTGTGAACTTCATCTAACCATTTTTTTTCCTATTCAAACAATTTATACATGGACACCGAACACGACCTTCTGCATTAATGTATTGTTTTGCCGATTTCATGCACTCGTACACTCAATTACAGTATTCAACACTCAATCTATCCACCGAGCTCATCCAATTTTTATCCATTTCAGCCAAATATCTAAATATAAAAATATAATTATTAGACATCATATTACACTCATCAACATCACCAATTAATTAATTATTTATTTAAGCATACACATATATATTCAGTTATTTAATTAATTAGTTACAAAATAAAACATATTTAGTTAATTAACTAAGCTACATATATACATCATAAACCACTAACACAAGGTATATAATAAATATAATTATAAAAAATGAAAACCATAATTTTTTAGAAAGATTAAACTGAAATAACTTAAGTGAGAATACTTATTCTTTTCAAATATAAAGAAAAATAATAAAGAGATATGAAAGAAAATTTACCTTATGGAAAATTAATTAGAGTTTTATTGAAAATTTGTAAGAGCTAGAGTTGTGAGGTTGTAGATGAGTAAGATTGCAGAGGATGAGAGAAAAAGCAGAGAGAGAATAAGGGTTGGTGGTGTTGCATTTTAATATAGTTTTAGCGTCGAAGTACTTTATTTCGATGCTAAAAATGTAACATTTAGCGTCCCAATTTTATTTCGATGCTAAAGGTAAAGGACTATCGGTGGTATTGTCATAAACCTTTAGCAACGCAAAATAGTCGACGCTAAATGTAATATTTTTAGCGTCGAATAATAATTTTGACGCTAAAAGTTGTAATTTTAGAGTCGTAAATTAAATCGACGCCAAATGTAAGGGGAATAGTAGTTAAGAACCTTTAGCGTCGACATAATATTGACGCTAAATTTACAACTTTTAGAATCGTCATAAAAATACGATGCTAAAAGTAGACTTTTTTGTGTCCAAAGTAAATTTCGACGTAAAAAGTTTGACATTTGGCGTCGAATATGTTAATCGACGCTAAAAGTCATTTTTAGCGTCAAAAATCAACTACAAAGAATTGAGAAATACAGCCAAAAGACGGTCTGACGTCACCTATGTCCGGTTTAAATTCTCTCTAACACTAAAATGCAGTCGAATATACATTAAAGACCTTAAATTTGGCCGTAAATAACACAATTGTCATTGAAAGAGTAGATTGCCAGTTACTGACGTTAATGGATCTAATTATATTGGGATGAACTTACAATTAAAATTTAATAGCCGGCCTGACAAGGATCGAGCTGTCAGTACACAGGCAAAATTTAAATAGCTGGAATCACAGGCTTGATTACATCCGGATGAAGGTATGTCCCAAAATATACCAATGGACTGACATCTGTCAAGCTGTGTCTGATGTTTTGAATTTTGATTGACATCACTCGAGACAGATTGAAGGAATACAGGTGATTCTGCTCCCCCTTCCTCACTCTATAAAAAAAATGGCTCTTCCCATTTACCAGGGCGAGGGCAGATCAACCGAAAAGAAGCCTTGTTAAAGTCCTGAAACAACTACCTTGAGAGAGAAAAGAGAGAGAAAATAACACCGATCTTTGGAGTTTCACATCTTCTAGTGTGTATCCAGTAGAAACCCAACAATCAGAAGTGCCTTCTGAGCCACCACATACACAAAGGTACGACCTGAGGGCACCATTTGTCATTTATACGCGTATTTGATATTTTGTTTTTGACACAGCATCTCCGGTCGGGCATACATCACGTCCGACCGGACACACACACATCCAGCCGACGATAGATAAATCATGCCAATTTTACTGCCTTCTGTAGTTAATTGCATGCTTAGTTATTTTATGTTATGGTCATCATTATTCATTTATGCATGATTAGTTGTTGCGTTCAATTACTTTATACAAGCTCTACTTACTGTGTGATCTGTGAAAGATGTCCGGCCATACTTGACCTATGTCTGGTTGGACATATATGATATCCGACCTTATGATCCTCATGGTGTATAGGATGGAAACTCGGACGTAAGTTCCATAGCTGATTTGAATGAATGGTAATATGGTTCGCTTTTGAGATACAACTCCATTTATAATTGAGATATGGCCATTTCATTATAAATATATCCAAATTGCATGTTTACTGTATCAGTTATCATTGGTATGTGTTTCTGTATTTTTGGTTTACGCATTACATCGGACTAGACTCCTAGTAAGTCCGGCTAGACATGTAACTATATCCGATTGGCAATGGCAATGTCCGGTCTGATCTCTCTGAGGTTAGGTCGATAAGGGGCATACCTTGTGTCTGTGCATCATAACTTTACTGTTGTCATTTTGCTCTCTGGTCATCAACATGTTATTGCATCATTCTTATGATTACGGTTCGATGCATGAATCTGTAGTTGCAAGCATGCCTATGCTTTCTTTTATTCTGTGTCTTGTTTGTTTACTGATTATGCATGATTCCATTACAAGAATGCCTCTGCCTTTTATTATTCGTTTATTCATGTTTATGTACTGTCTTCTTGCATAATGTTATATATTTACTACTTTGGTCTTGAACATGATTATAGGCTCTTGCTCCCGATTCATATCTGACCAGACTCTTATAAGTCCAACCAAAATAAATGATCCCTATTCATACCCGGCCTGCCTCTCCAAGGCCAGACCAATGAGATACTTACTTTGATTTTATTTCCTTATCCTTTTGCCACTGTTGTAACACTTTATATACCCTTATTTGCTTTATTTTCTGCTTTCGCTATTCATATATGTGCCATTATGTGTTTTATAAACTGTTGTTAGATGTTCTTGCATTATAAGATATGGAGATACCTCTTTTGAGCATAAATATTATACTGGTATCAGTAAGAGACCATTGTGAACCCAAATGGATTTAAGGTCAGAACTTGCGATGGGTGCAGTGCGGTCTTAAATTATTCGTTGTATTCATACTGGGTAGTACTACCTTATTCTCTGGTTAGTCCTCATGTGGGGCTATCCGTACTCTCTACGGACTATGAGCCCAATAGTGTAGTGGTCGTTGACGTCATAGGCATAACGTTAAACCCTGCTTCGCTCCTATAGATCCCAAACATCAGTGCGAAGAAGTTCAAGAGGAGCTGTGGTCATAATGTATATGGCTGGAAAGTGTAATATATACAATTTCTATATTGGTAGGCCTGACAAAATTCAATCATGCAAGATGTAGAAACATTAGACATAGGATTATTTAAAGGCAATGAATTCACAATAGTTTAATATACATGTTGACTTGGATGACCAAACCTTTGATATATAATGTTTGCGTTATGAAAAGTTAAAGTGAATATAACCGGAAAAGACAAACTAGTTTGCTGTAACTATAGAAGAATAGTAAGCTACATTATTATCTAAGTACGAAAGCATAGATGTAGGTTTGATTGTAGTTATATTCAAAGAGTGACTTGAACCAATGTTTGATAGCAGCTTGTAGAGACCATTTTCAAAGATTCCTTTGTCCAAAAGAGTTCCTTTCACTGAGTAATTCTATTAGTACATAGATTCCATTGACAATGCACATATTAGACATAATTAAATTCTATTAGTACATCATTATCACTGGGTAATTTGGATATGCTTATATGATTCTTAATTATCTAAAGCACGCACATAATATTTTATAGAAACAACCTTGAACCTAGTGATGTGAACAAAGAACTTGAGCCAGTGCATGTTATCCTAAGTCTCTCACTGTTTCCTACTAATAGTAAATAGTTACCTGAGAACTCATTAGCTGAAGTAAATTTCTGGACATTATTAGTGAAATAATGAGTTTCTCCACTATCAAGATACAATCATTGATTTGTAATACTTTTTTTGGATAAGGTAAGTATATTAACCAAAAGAAAACTATACAAGAGCAAAGGGGCATACCCCAGGCAACTAAAGAGGACATGCCCTCCTAGAAGAAAAGCCGAAAGGCTACAAGCAAAATAAGATCAAAAGAAGATGTCATCGGGCAAGTGCCAGAAGAGGTGAAGCCATTTATTGTCATAAGATGGATTCACCTTCCGTAATAAGCTAGCACGATTCCAAACATCAAAAACAATATCACGAAGAAGAACAGAAATAGGCTGAAGAGGCCCATCATGGGTACATGCATTCCTCTCCCTCCAAATATGGTAGACTGACGTAGCAAAAGACAACTGAATAAAAAGATGACACAAAGAGGTGTCAGAAAACTGACACATCCACTCAACAATCTGAGGCCAATCACGGTAACTCCAATCTAATCCATACATAGCCAGCACAGCCGACCAGACCCTCAAAGAGAAGTAGCACTGGAAGAAAAGATGATCAATATCCTCACTTGAACAACCACAGAGAATACAACGCGAGCAAGCAGAGATACCAAACCTCATCAAACTATTCTGGGTACAAAGGCCTCCCTGAATAGACATCCAAAGCAAAAAGGAATGGCGGAGGATGGCCTTCCGAAACCAAACAACTCGAGACCAACACATCAACGGATCCACTGCCCGCATGGCATTCCAAGCACTATCCACTGAAAATCTCCCTCTACTATCGTCCTCCCAAACCAGCACATTTTCCCCCATACTAGAAAGATTCGAAATATGGGACCGAGCCAAATCAACAAGGGCAGCAGATCTAGCTGGGGGCCACCGTCAAGAGGAATCAGAGATAATGGAAACAACTGTAGCCATCTCATCCAAGCCAGAGTCATAAATCACTCTCTCACCCAACATGTCCACAATTGGACCCATAGGATGCCAATAATCAAACCACAATAAAGTCTTCTCACCATTCCCAATCCTAACTCTCATCCTCCGCCGTGACCAAGAACGAAGCTCCAAGATCTTCCACCAACTCCAAGAGCAATCTGTAGGACAAGGAACCTCAAAAAAAACTTCTCCCACTCAACAAGTAAGACTGAACCCAAGTCGACCAAGAAGAAACCTGGCCAGAACAAAGAAACCAAAATGCTTAACAATAGCCGCTCTATTCCAAGTATCCAATCTCTTAATCCTCAGCCCCCCTCATTTAGAGGTAAACAAACTCTACTCCAAGCCACTCTCGCCCCTGAAGAGGTGAGCGCACTACCATTCCAAAGGAAAGAACAGAGAGTCGTCTCCACCTTCCTAACAACAAACTTAGGAAGAATAAATAAAGAATACCAATAAACTTGAATCGAGAACAAAACAGACTTAATGAGCTGAAGGCGCCCCGCATAAGAGAGAAACTTACTACTCCAACTCTTTGCACGCATAACAATACGATCAACAAGAAAAGCACAATGTGAGGCCCGGAGCTTAGTAGAAATCAAAGGGACTCCCAGGTACCGCACTGAAAGAATCCCCACTTGGAAACCCAGAACATGACGCAGCTGGCCTTGAAGGGTAGGAGAGATACCAGAATAGAAGAAATGACTCTTAGCTGGATTAGGGACTAAATCTGATAAACAACTGAACTGCCAGAGACAATTCTTGATCAAAGAGACCGAGGAGGCATCCGCTTTACAAAAGATCATAAGGTCATCTGCAAAACAAAGATGAGTGATACTGTTCTTAGAACACAGCCCATGGAACTTGAAACCCCTATTAAAAGCCATTTTATGAAGTAAGCCTGATAGAACTTCCATAGCCAAAACAAAGAGATAAGAAGACATAGGATCACCCTATCGCAACCCGCGACCCCCTGAGAAAAAACCATGCAATTCCCCATTAATAGACACAGAAAACCTAATAGAAGTCATACATTTCTGAATCCAACCCACCATCCTATTTGGAAAACCAACAGTCCGCAAAACCTCTACCAAAAAGTCCCAACGAACAGTGTCATAAGCTTTCATCAAGTCAATCTTAAGAGCACATCTCGGGGAACCACCAGTCCGATGATAATTCCGAACCAATTCCTGACACAAAAGAATGTTGTCGCTGATACGCCTCCCCGCAACAAAAGCAGATTGATTATTACTAATCACTGAGGGAAGAATAACCTTGATCATATTCGCAATAAGCTTAGCAATACACTTGTAAATAGTGTTGCAACAAGAAATAGGCCGAAAATCCTTAACCTGGGAAGGGTTGGGGATCTTAGGAATCAGAGCAATAGAAGTAGCATTAACTGTCTCAAGAGACGCCAAGAGAAAAGAAAGAGTGGATATCACAAAGAACATCATCCCCCACAATACTCCAAGACTTCTTAAAGAATCCTGAATTAAACTCATATGGGCCTGGAGCTTTATTGTCCTTCAGCGTGAACAAGACAGACTTAATCTCCTCATCCGAAACCTCCCGGGCAAGAGACTCCCTCTGCTCAGCTGTCACATGCCTAGTACTAGCAGATCGAAGAGCATCACTATCAAATCCTGCTGACAGGGCTGGGGCCCCAAAAGGGTCTCAAAAAAAGAGACAATCTCCTCTCTAACCAACACATCATCCTCCACACGGGTCCCATTCTCCTTAGTGATAGAAGTAATCTTGCTATTGCCGTGAAAACTCTTCATAGCAATAAAGAAGAATTTAGAATTCTGATCCCCAAGGTTTAGCCATTGAACACGAGATTTTTGTCTATTAAAGCCTTCATCAGCCCGAATCAAATCACCATAACGTAACGAAAGACTTGCTTCTTCAGCTAACAGAGCAGAGTCATTGGGACACTCCTGTAAAACACACTGCATTCTATCCAACTCCCTCCCAATCTCCAAAACCCTACTCGGAATATTAGAGAAATGCTCAACATTAAAATTCTTCAGGCCAACTTTACACTCTTCAGCTTACAACATAAACAGAACATCAGAGTACCAAAGAACATCAATGTCCCAAGCCCTAGCCACAACTGAGAAAAAATCAGGATGATCAGCCCAAAAGTCAAAGAATTTGAAGGGAATTTTCCTCTGAGGGAGCTCAGCAAGCTTAACCACCATAAGAGAATGATCAGAGACCCGAGGGGGAAGAAAACGGGCAGCAGAACCCGGGAAGAGACACTCCCAAGAAGAATTAATGAGAACACGGTCTAACTTATGCCAAATAGGAGACTGAATCTGCTTATTAAACCAAGTAAACCGACAACAAAAAAATTAAAGATCATCCAAACCAGTCTGACCCAAACAGCAGCCCAAATCATCTTTCCAAGGCGGCCACGCCACAGATCCACCACTATGCTCAACAGGAGTACGAATAGCATTGAAGTCTCCCAATACAAGCCATGAAGAATCATAAAAAAACACTACCACTAGAAATCAGGTCGGCCCAAAGCTCCCGACGCTTCTCGTAGTCACACTCACCATACACCACCGAAACCACACAACTCCACAACCCAGAAATATGAGACACGCTACAGTGAATAGCTTGAGAAGAAGAGCGAATAATGCTGACAACAATGTCACTAGGGTTCCAACACACCCAAATAGGGCCAAACGGAAGAATATCAGAGTGGCAAAAAAAACTTCCATGAAGGATTAATCGCACGAGAGACAATCACAAAATTAACCTCATTTACATTGGTTTCAACTAAACCACACAAAGAAAGCTTCTCATCACGAAGAAACCTCCTAACTTCAGCATGTTTTATTGGGTCATTGAGACCCCGAATGTTCCAACAACCAAAAATCATTAAAACATAAAAAGAGAAAAACCAAACCCAATCAAATCATCGACGTCGACCCCCTCTCGGGGACAGCTGTTTCTGACTCCTCTTACCACCAGAACCCTTCTTTGATTTGTTACCATAAACCAATTTCTTGATCTCTAGAGAATCAATGGCCTTGTCAGCCAATCTGTTATCATTGGGAGTGGGTGAATCATAATCTCCAGAAGGCGGAGACTCAGCTGCAACAGACTTAGGAAGATCATCGATAAGTATTTGAGAAACAAGTGAACATTCGCCTTCCTCCTTACCCTCTGCCTCCAAAATAACAACAACAGGCAAAGAAGGGTCCACCGGAGCCGGTTCCAAACTATTGGAAGAGCATTCACCCAAAACAAGAACCCTTTCAGTGGTAACATCCTGAATCACATCACCGGTCGAGCTAACAGGAGTGGTCGCAACCGCTCCCTTACCTTTCTTCTTCTTAGAAACCGGAATCCAGACACCCTCTTTATTCTCAGTCGTATCAGTCGTCACAACTTTTTCCACAGGAGGAATAGATGGCTTGGGAACCCAGGACTGAGAAGGCTTACTAACCTCCTTACCATTAGCCTTTTTAGGGCAGGACTTCAACGAATGGCCAAAAACTTCACAAGTAGTACATTTCACAGGAACCCATTCAAACTCAACCCTGACTAGTGCCCTAGTACCATTAGGATTCTGGAAAACAATCTCCTCAACAAGGGGATTCTGTGCATGAATTTCAACGCAAACTCGAGCAAAACTGATCTGTTTCCCAAGATAAGTTGCCTGATTGTTTTAAATCTATTATGGAAATGGTGCAAACTGAATTGGAAAGTAGTCTACATTGAACCTATTCATGCAATCAACAGCAGTATGCCTTAGCATTATTGTTGAATCCTCCCATTCCTTGGTTAAAGTTGTTCCCTTGATTCCAGTTGTTGCTTCAGTTATTACCTATATTATTCCAGTTCACTCCATTATGTCAATTTCCATTCTGATTCCAGTTGTTACACTATTCCCTGTCCATGCCAGTTAATTGAATACTTTTTCCAATTACTATCACCTTTTCGATTGTTGAAACCTTATATTCCTGAGTTGTTGAAGCCTCTTGTCCCATTATTATTAAAGCTCCTCCGCATTGTCTATTTTTTCTGATTGAATCCAACATATGCAACATTTCCATTAAAGCTTGCCTTTGACTCATGACTGTTAGAGGTATGATGCATTAAACCTAGCTTCTTGTAAGAGTAACATTGTATACACATCATTAGCGCTAGCTAAAAGTAGCTAAGTTAGCTACGACTAACACAACAACTAGATAATAATCTTGACCTAGCGGAGTGATCAAATACGTTATAAAGTATATAATGCCAACAAAGTATCATGACATAGCTACATTATTAGTTGTACTCTTCAATTTCACAAAGAATTCTAATAAGGTCATATTTCCTTTCTACAGATTTTTTAACTGTGTCTTAAGTTAGAACTTTCTTAGCTTCAGTCTCAGATGCAAACTATTTCTCAAGATTATTCCATAATTCAAAAGAAGATTTCGAACTTGCAACCACAGTAAGAATCTTAATGCTTTTTGAAGATCGAAGCCAGCTCATCAGTAGTCGATCTTGTCTACTCCACATATCAGGATCTTATCCTTTTGGTATATTTTTATCTTCAACATGTTTCACTAATCCATTGCCTTTGATTGATGAAAGAACTTGAGACTTCCATATCATATAATTGTTTCGATCTAACTTAATAAGAGTTGAAAAGTTAAAAATCAGATATGAGAGTTGTGAGTTGCTTGATGAAGCTATAGACACTAAATCTGTAATCTAGATATTGATTAAACTAGCTTTGATACCAACTCGAATTGAAACAGACACTATAATGACTGTTTGGTTAGTGAGAAAACAGGAGAAAATATATGGGAAAGTTTAGAGAATAGAGAGGACTCTAATTACAATAACAGAAAATCCTATAATAAACTAATTTAACAAACTCTAACTAACTTGCTGACTTGGTATGACAGATTTGCCACGTCAGCTGCTGTGTTACGATAACACTCTTAATTGATAACTAATTACATGACTTGTATTTAACACTTCATTTTTTTTCCTATTCTCTCATACCATAATTTTCATTCTTTTTACTTCCAATTTGGGGTTTTGGACGAAGGGTACAATATTTTGTATTGTTGCAAGAGACTATGGATGGCAGAGAAAGCAAGAATCGGGATTTACTCCAATAACGTTAAGTTGTGGTGTTCCTGTGATATCACGTTAAGTTGTTTTCTTCCTGGAAACAACCTATTTAGTGAAAATAAAATAGAAGGTTTTGGAAATTAAGGCCTTCCCTGACCATACTTATAATGAAAGCCTTGTGCATTGAGTACGACTAGATAATTAACAGTGGGAAATATCAGAAATCAGAGCCCTAATATCTGTAACTTGAAGTGGAAAAACGGCTCTTTTGCATCATTAACTTGTATTAAGGAAAAACATATAATGAACATGCATTTTATGGCTATTTAAATTTCATAACTATTATGGCAAGATTAAATGAACATACATTTTATGTCCTGGCATGTTATATGAATGGATAGACACCCTAAATTATATGGCATGTTATTCAAATAATTTGAATTAATAAACATACATATAATTAAAATTAATGTACGGATCAAACTCTTATTTTTCCTATACTAATCTGATTAGTATATAAAATAACCAAGGCATTCATTGGTCTTCAACTCTTGGCTTCACGGAATGACTTGCGCAATTTTGCCCAACTCCTTGCTTTTGTTATTAACGATATAGGCACCAAATTTTATATATAGGGAAAAATTATTACAACAATTACAAAATGGCTTTATGGCCTTATATTTCCCAAATAAATAAAATAAAAATAATAGCCGGAAAAATTTACGACCAATATATTTTTATGTGCCCCACATAAATAGGGCACCACAGGTATGTTAGAGGTGTTGGCGTATTTATGGTTTTGCCGGGTCGCGCAACGGAACATGAAAAATCGGATTATTCGAAATTCAAAAATTTTACTTTGGACTATTAAAATAAACTATTTATTTTAATATTTAATCCCAAATCAAATTTGGATTTACCCAAAATACCCTTATAATCAAAAATTACCAATTTAACAAACTTTTTACATTTTATTCATTTTAGTACAAAAGTGTCAATTACACAATTAAGTGTTTCCAATACACTACCAAAATGATTAATATACATCTAATGTACCCAATTGAATGCATAGAATGAAAAGTCATAATTTGAGATTGGGCATAAACCCTAGAAATTGCAATTAATCAAATTAACCGAATTTCACCTAAATTGGCAATCCAACATTCTTAAAGTCTCACCACATTCAAAACACTCAAGAACTCTAAAATTTTATAAAGTGGCATAGAAACTCTAGAATGACAACTTTCATTTCCTAGATCAAATTGAACTCTAATAACAATTATTAAGCTCAAAGTATCATTGCACATGCATTTAATCTTCCCAACAAGCAAAACCCAATTCAAGAGAGGAGGAAATCAAAACTACATCACATGCATTCTCGCCAAGCCAAAAGAAACAATTTCCTAGCCAAAGGATTAAGAAACTTACCTTAAATTTCCAAATCTTTAAGCTTAAAGCTTGATTTTGATTCCACCAAATTTTCCTCTTCCTTAGGGTTTTCTTTTTGCTCTCTCTTTTGTTGTTGTTGAAGAAAAGGGATTGAATCCCTATTTTCAAATGCTTGGCCGAAAATATGGCCGTGTGGAGAGAGAAAAATAATTTTTTATTTGAAATAATTACAAACAAAAAATATCTCATCCCATTAATCTTTCCAACAAGTCCACATGTCAAAATTTAAAGCATATAACACATGTTTTATACATGTGAATAATATATTTATAAATTCCTAATATATTTATTTAATAAATTAACTAATTAATATTTTAGTTAATTAATTCATTTAATTAAATTTATAATATATTTCTACATTTACACTAAATGTTAAAACACATTCATGGTGAACATATGTTCCAAATTTATTCGATAATTAATTAATACGTATCTAATCAAATTATGTATCTAATACACATACATATTAATTTAGGAAATTACCAAATGCCCCGCATGTGTAATTATTCGTTTAACTGTTAAACGATTTCTGAATAATCAATATTATTCGTTTTAAGTCGCCCTAGTGCTTTACGAGTATTTTTGATTTTGTGAGACTCTCTAAGTTTAGGTATATCCGTCACGGAATCCAATCACATGTTCATAATTTAGAACTCACTCATAAATTATGATGACCACGTATATTCTCGCTGAACCATACAAGTTGAGATCTTCACATACGTATAATCCTTCCGTCATAGGTTTCCGGATAAATACCAGAGACATAGATACAATGGTGAAATCTCATAAGGTATAATCCCGTCGACGTATAGATTCATGATTTCTCAATAACACTCAAAACTCATTTCCGAGTGTACCATGTTGGACAATATGACCCATAGCATCACTATTTGTACAGAACATGGCGTTGTTGTACAAATTAACTATGTGACAAATGAAATTGCTCTTTTATCATTTGTAATTGGATTACTGGATATATAAATGATAAAAGTCCATATGATTAGTACCAGATTAATAAGATATGAGACAGTATTAATCCACATAAGGTTTAATCATTAAATATCTCTAGTCGTAGTATTATCGAGACTGGACATCGATAATGCGGAATAGGCTAGTATTACACTTGTGCGTGTTATGGAAGCATAACGACATAGTTCTCATATATTTTGGTATTGGATACTCATGCAAGTGTAATAGGAGGTTCTGTTTACCGATGGTACGGAAACAGCTTCGCTCTGGATAGACCCCTCGGAATCTCATTGGTAGAATGACTATGTGTCTATGGGAGTCCGAATCAGGGTATGTGTATTTGGTCTTAACCTGAGACTTGCATCGCTAATGCTTGCGACAATCAGTATACTTTGGTTTTGGTCATTCGGGGCTTTAACAGGTTCTGTGTACGCATCTTCTGGGTATACTGAGAATTGTAGTGTATTGGATGTGATGTCAAGATGGAAGTATCACTTCATTCATATAGAGATGATGATCACGCTGGATATGGAACTGGTACTCTTGTATGCTGCAGCTATCGGGATAATATGACAAGGTCAAGATTATCCGATTATAGAGACAAGTTACCAGAGATCCGATATAAGCTTCGTACGGGGCAGACACAATTCTAGTCCCAGCCCTAGCATGTGACATTCGATAATGGATCGTAATACGCAATACTACGTATGTTACGCCTGATAAAGATCTTGTATTCCGCAGAAGAATATTTCTGGAGAATTGGGTAGGCACAGTGTTTTGCTAGAAGCCAACCATGTCTTGTAAATCGGTAAGAACGTTGCACTGGGTACGCACGTATTCGGATAGTCCGATGACCGTATTTACTGCCAACATATCTAGGGATCTCTTGGGTCGCTTCCCGAAGATTCACCGTTGAGATTTGACTCGAACAGAAAATTAATCTGGGATTAATTATGAGAGAGAAAATTAATCTGGGATTAATTACGGCAATAAATTAATATAGGATTAATTAAAAGAGAAAGAATTAATCTAGGATTAATTGCGTAAAAGAGAAAGAATTAATCTGGGATTAATTGCGTCGATAATTTATCTGGGATTAAATTTGTCGAGAAGAGAGAACACGATTAATTTGAAATTAATCGGTAAAATAAATTTAATAGTTAAATAGGATTTTTCTATTTAATTTATTTATTTGGGCTAAAATAATATATTAGATATATTAATTGAAATTATATTTCAATGCGGAATTAATATTGGATTTTAATTCGTGCGAACGAATTAATTTCAAATTAATTCGTAAGCGACCTACGTAATAATGTTGTGAGGCATTATTATTTAATTGAATTGGATTTAATTAAGTCGCAATGGTAATTCACTTAATTCGGAATTAAATAAACCAGGGCCCGAGCGAAGTTGCGTGATGGATTGTCCGACTTAAATTTAGAATTTCAAGTGGGACCCACCAACTTACATCAAAGTGTTTGACACTTGATGGAATTTGGTAAATGGTTGAGTGATAGGTGTCGATTGCTTTTCCTACACTCTAACCAATTCCAACACACATTTTTGGTATTTAAAAGGGAAGTCAACATTTTGTGTAATAAGTTTAGAACTTGAAAAACATTATTCCCTATTCTCTCTCAATGGCCGAATATGAAGCTTCTGTGATGATTGAGGTGAATGATTGCAAAATAATATTATATTAATATTAAATATTATGAATCTTTGTTTGATGCTTATATAAGTGACGCGTATTAGAAGAGAGAAGTCATCGAAGTCGAAGTTTATTATTTATTTTTAAAAAAAAAAAAAAACAAACACTTTCTCCTTTCTCTCTCCTTATTTTCCTCCATTTGTTGCCGAAACTTCAAACCGCTGTAGCCGTTTCACCGTCGATCAGCCCCACCACGCGCCGGACCGCCGTGTTAGCTGCCGCCTCCAGCATTCCTTCGCCGCCAAGATCGAGCTCAGAGGACGTCGGACGACACCACGTCGCCGCTTCTTCTGCTGTTTCCCCGCCGTCTCCGGCCACTTCTGACGACCACCTCCGGCGAGTGAGCACGTTTCAGGCCGAGACCTTTCCAACGCCAGTGGTCACTTCCCGATCCGACATCGTTTGGGTTGTTTTCCGTATTATAGCTTCGGTATTTCGGGATTTGTGTTGGGAGTGAGATCTGACCGTTGGATCGACGATCCGATCGCATCAGATTATTGCTCTCGAAATTTCGAGCGTTTTGATATATATATTCGCCGTAGAATATATTTGGTTGTGGGGTCCGCTTTTTGGTGGTGGGGCCCGATCCTTGTTGTGGGGCCCGCTTGCCTCGCTGAGCATCCTAATTAGTTCCAGAGCCGTTCGTTGCTGTTTTCTTCTCAGCTTTGTTGTTTGGAATTTCGGGCTAATAATCGTTATTGACTTTTGCGTGAATCGAGGTAAGTACACTCTGTGGTGATTCTCTTCATTTTAACATTTGTTTGATGATTGATGGTTGTTGTGTGAGTTGGTAAATATATATATAAATATATATTGGCATTATCATATATATATATATTGTTTATATATATTTTCATATTTGTGAGATATTATGTTGAGTTATCGAAAGCATGATAATATGAAATCATGATTGTTGAGATGAGTTTGATTTGTTTGGATGCGAGAGGTGATTGTATTGGATGATGTGTGTTGTTGTGATATGCTGCCGGGTTTGGTATAATAGTGGTCGGATTTGAGATGAGATGTGATGATACATCAGATGATATGAGATGATAGAAAACCTTGGGAGTTGTCATTGAGGTACACTCCTACTGGTTTTGATATGGGGAAGTACGGGGGCTTCCTATTTGAGTATATTTTACTCACATTTTACGAGTTGATATGGTTGAAACCTTGGAAGTTGTCATTGAGGACTCTTCTATTGGTTTTGATATGGGGGAGTACGGGGGCTTCCTCATTGAGTATATTGCAGACCTCTGTTATACTAGACCCGGAGTAGCAGCCATGTTTGATGGATGTTGGTAATTGTTGTGGGATGATTGAGAGATGATATTATAATATATGCTATTTTCATATATTATATTATAAATATTTATTATATAATCTTATTGTTTGGTGAGGTCTTGTTGAGAGAATGAGTGTTTACTTACTGAGCTTTATAAGCTCACCCCCCTTTCCCATAACATTTCAGGTAGTCCGTCTGTTCAGTAGTAGCAGTACCAGAATTGGATCCACGTGCCACAGTTGTATATTTGGGTTGGACCAGACATTTGTGTCGTCTATTGTATTTATTTCTGTAATATTGTGTTGTAAACCACAACAGTCATGTATACTGTTTGGATTTATAATAAGTGATGTAATATTTGTGTGCATTTGAGTGGTTGTTTGTCATATAGAATGCTCGAGCTAAAGAAGTCTTCGAACCTCTTTCTAGGGTTGGGCCCGCTCTAGGGAGGGGGTCGTGACAGATTTGGTATCAGAGCCTAGGTTTATAGGTTCTGTAGACATATTGCATTAGATGGGGTATTAATGGTGTAGCTTTTTGTTTGTAGGAAAATGTCTGGTCGTGGCCGTGGAACTGGTTCTCAACGCGGGAGAGGGAGAGCTCGACGATTTGTGAGGATGTCGGTATAGGTATTGAGAGACCCCAGATTCTGCCTGTAGATCATGTATCGGATGTAGCTTCATCTGGTATTCCACCTGTTTTGAGATTGGTGAAGGTTCTAGACCTGCACCCCCAGTAGTTTCGGCAGCTATCCCCATGCTATTCCAGTAGCTGCACCTGATGATGTTCCTGCAGTTGTACCTAATGTGACCTCTGCTGCCCATTCAGTTCCCCCGAAAGCCTCACATTTAGAAAATGTATTGGGAAGATTAATCGATGTAGTTGCACAGATAGCTACCAGAGAGCCAACTAGTAATGTACCTGCGAGCAGCAGTGGTAACACGAGCAAACTGGATCAATTTCTTAATTTGAGGCCTCCACAGTTTCAGGATACGGCTGATCCCCTAGTTGCAGAAAAATGGAAAGATGACATTCAGCATATATTCAGGGTGTTGGATTTGACTGATCAAGAGAAGGTTAGATTTGCCACCTTTTGATGAGAGGAGAAGCAGAGAGATGGTGGAAGCATACTGAGACCGTACTGATAGACAGATTGAGATCCCCTGACTTTTGGAGAACTAATGGACCTGAAAGACCTCAGTTTATCACATGGGATATGTTCGAGGAAGCCTTCAATGAGAAGTACTTTCCGTATGCTTATCGTATGGAACAACGTCGTCTGTTCGAACACATGGTTCAGGGACCGACGGAGACAGTGATGGAATATGATAGACGGATGATTTTTCTTATCTCGTTACTATCCAGAATTGGTACGACGTGAAGACGACAAGTGTGAGAAATTCAAGAGTGGATTGAGACAACAGATCAGATCGAGAATTTCGATTTTGGGAAAACTGCCATACACAGAATTGGTTGACAGAGCCATGATTGCAGAAAGTGACATCAAAACTGAGAAAGAAAATAGAGCTGCCTTTCAAGAGAGTAGGAAGAGGGAGCGAAATGAGGTTTCTGAAGGAGGACGGGGTAGATATAACAGTAGACAGTATCCTCCACAGCCGACTCACAGCGGGTTACCACCGAGAGGCACGCAGAGTGCACCTTTCAGAGGACAGTTTCGTAGGGGTCAGACGGAGCAGGTTCAGAGTAGAGGTCCAACACCATCGGTTGATCAGAGTGCAGTGAGTGTGGCATCTCGCCCTACTGGCCCTCGTCGATGTTATAACTGTGGTCAGGAAGGTCATATTAGTGTGCATTGTACCAGAGGAAAGATGTGTTATGAATGCCAGCAGCCTGGACATTTCGCTAGAGAATGTCCCATCAGAGGTGGATCTCGGGGAGCTGAGCCGACTGTAGGACGTGGTAGAGGGACAAGTTCTTATGGTAGTCGTGGACGAGGTTCGGGTTTCACACAGAACAGAGACAGGGGAACGTTGAGTGGATTGGATGGTGGTAGAGGACAGACATCTCAGGCTCATACTGCACCTGGTGTTGATAGGGGACGAGTCTTCGCTATGACAGAGCACGAGGCACAAGATGGTGGTACTGTATCAGGTACGGTGCGGATATCAGGTATATTCGTTCGAGCTTTATTTGATACGGGTTCTACGCATTCATTCATTGCTGCTAGTTGTATTCCTTGTCTGAATAGTGTACCTGAGGCTAATAAGTATCCTTTGATTGTGAGTCTTCCTTCGGGGAAGGACATTAGAATAGATGTGGTATTTAGGGGATTAAGTATTGAGATTGAGGCTAGAAAACTACCAGTTATACTTTACCCGTTAGAAATGGAGGACTTTGGTTTGATTTTAGGAATGGATTGGTTGACCACTCATGGAGCAGTTATTGATTGCAGCAAAAAGGAAGTACGGTTTAAGTCAAATAGTAGAGAGTTTAAGGTGGTCAGTGATTGTAATCAGGTTGTGGTGCCCATCATTTCTGCCATGTCAGCTTGTAGGATGATTAGACAGGGGTGTAAAGGTTTTATAGCAAGTATCATTACAGTGGAAAAAGATGAATCGATTCGAATAGCAGATATTCCAGTTGTGAGTGAATACCAGGATGTCTTTCCTGATGAGTTACCAGGGTTGCCACCTCGTAGAGATCTAGAATTCACTGTGGATCTAATTCCAGAACTACTCCTATTTCCATATCACCATATCGTTTGGCCCCAGCAAAATGAAGAGCTGAAGGAACAGTTGCAAGAACTGTTGGATCGAGGGTTTATTCGGCCTAGTGTTTCACCCTGGGGAGCACCAGTGTTGTTTGTGAAGAAGAAGGATGGCACCTTAAGATTGTGTATAGATTATCGTCAGCTTAATAAGGTGACTATCAAGAATCGGTATCCGTTACCCAGAATTGATGATTTATTTGACCAACTTCAGGGGGCTTCGGTGTTTTCAAAAATTAATCTTCGATCGGGATATCATCAGATGAGGATTCGGGATACAGATATTCCCAAGACTGCATTTCGAACGAGATACGGACACTATGAATTTTTAGTCATGCCGTTTGGACTTACTAATGCCCCTGCAGCATTCATGGATTTGATGAATAGAGTGTTCCAGCCGTATCTAGATAAGTTTGTTGTGGTGTTTATAGATGACATCCTTGTGTATTCGCCTTCTCAGATCGATCATGAGCAACATCTTCGGTTGATACTTGAGATTTTGAGGAGAGAACAACTTTATGCCAAGTTCTCTAAGTGTGAATTTTGGCTGGATAGAGTGGTATTTCTGGGACATATCATCTCAAGAGAAGGTATTTATGTTGATCCACAAAAGTTTGAAGCAGTTCTGAGATGGGAGAGACCGAGAACAGTGACAGAGATTCGAAGTTTCCTGGGATTAGCAGGTTTACTTTCCTGGGATTTACTACCGTCGATTTAGATTCTCTATTATTGCTGCTCCAATGACACAGCTGACAAGGAAGAAGATACCGTTCGTGTGGACTAATGATTGTGAGAGGAGCTTCCAAACTCTGAAAGAGAAATTAACTACTGCACCAGTACTTACTTTACCTTCCGGACTTGATGGATATGTGGTTTATACTGATGCATCACATCAGGGGTTAGGTTGTGTTCTGATGCAACATGGAAGGGTGATCGCTTATGCCTCGAGACAATTGAAGACCCATGAGAAGAATTATCCCACTCATGATTTGGAAATGGCAGCAATTGTTCATGCTTTAAAGATTTGGAGACATTATTATATGGTGCCAGTGTGAGATTTTTACTGATCATAAGAGTTTGAAGTATCTTCCCACTCAAAATGAGTTGAATTTGAGACAGAGACGTTGGATGGAATTCCTTAGTGACTACGATTGCACTATTAATTATCATCCAGGGAAGGCCAATGTGTTGCTGATGCCCTTAGTAGGAAAAGTGGGGTGAATTACAGTTTCTAAGAGCCAGACAGAAGATGTTCGAGGAGCTAGCGGAGTTACGATTGACCTTTGGGATATCTGTCGGAGCAGGCCTTCTCGCTCATATAAAGGTCCGACCTACATTGTTGGATAGACTTAAAACGGCCCAGAGCGAAGATGAGCAATGTAGGAAATGGAGAGCGGAGATTCCTAAGGGGGAAACTTCTAACTTCAGATTGAGTTCAGAGGATGTATTACATTTGGGTGATAGAGTTGTGGTACCACATTTGGAATCGCTCAAACGGGAAATCTTGGATGAGGCTCACGATGCTCCTTATAATATGCATCCTGGGAGCACCAAGATGTATCAAGACCTGAAGAAGAATTATTGGTGGCCAGGAATGAAGAGAGACATTGCAGAGTTTGTATCTCGGTGTTTGGTTTGTCAGCAAGTCAAAGCAGAACACCAACATCCAGCCGGGTTACTCCAGCCTCTACCTATACCTGAGTGGCCATGGGAGAATATTGCAATGGATTTTGTAGTTGGATTTCCGAGGACACGGAAGGGTTTCGATGCAATTTGGGTGATAGTGGACCGATTATCTAAGTCTGCTCATTTTCTACCGATTCGAGTTACATGGGGACCAGAGAGACTAGCAGAACTGTATGTGGAGCAGATTGTGCGGATACATGGAGTACCGACAACAATTGTATCAGATAGAGATGCCAGATTTACTTCTCGTTTTTGGCAGAGCTTCCAGAAGTCGATGGGATCGAAGATTACTTTGAGCACAGCATTCCACCCTCAGACTGACGGACAGTCAGAGCGAACTATTCAGACATTGGAGGACCTACTGAGATCATGTGTTTTGACTTTTGCTGGAGGATGGGATGGTCACCTTCATTTGATAGAGTTTGCCTACAACAACAGCTTTCAAGCAAGTATCGGTATGGCTCCTTTTGAGGCATTGTATGGGAGGAGGTGTAGAACCCCTGTTTGTTGGGGGGAAGTTGGAGATAGACAGGTTCATGGCTCAGAATTGATTAATATGACATCCGAAAGAATCAGGCTGATTCGATCTAGACTGTTAGAGGTGCAGAGTCGACAGAAGAGTTATGCCGATCGTAGGAGGAAAGACCTCGAGTTCCAAGTGGGGGATAGAGTCTTTTTGAAGGTCTCTCCTTGGAAAGGAATTTTGAGATTTGGTCGAAAGGGAAAGTTAGCACCCCGCTATATTGGTCCTTACGAGATATTGGAGAGATTGGGCAAGGTGGCTTATCGTCTAGCATTACCACCAGAGTTAGAAAGGATTCATAATGTATTTCATGTGTCGATGCTGAAAAAGTACGTACCAGATCCTACTCACATCTTGGAAAACCAGCCGGTCGAGTTGAGTGAGAATATGACTTATGAAGAGAAACCTGTGAAGATTGTAGAACGAAAGGTCCAAGAGTTGAGATCCAGACAGATTCCTCTTGTAAAGGTCTTGTGGACTAATCATCATATTCGAGAGGCAACTTGGGAATTGGAAAAGGATATGAAGGAGAAATATCCAAAACTGTTTGAGGATTTAGGAATTTCGGGGACGAAATTTTCTTAAGGTGGGTAGATTGTGATGATTGAGGTGAATGATTGCAAAATAATATTATATTAATATTAAATATTATGAATCTTTGTTTGATGCTTATATAAGTGACGCGTATTAGAAGAGAGAAGTCATCGAAGTCGAAGTTTATTATTTATTTTAAAAAAAAAAAAAAAAAAACAAAACACTTTCTCCTTTCTCTCTCCTTATTTTCCTCCATTTGTTGCCGAAACTTCAAACCGCTGTAGCCGTTTCACCGTCGATCCGCCGCACCCGCGCCGGACCGCCGGTAGCTGTAGCTGCCGCCTCCAGCTTTCCGTCACCGCCAAGATCGAGCTCAGAGGACGTCGGACGCGCCGCCACGCGCCTCCAGAGCAGGACGCCACGTCGCCGCTTCTTCTGCTGTTTCCGGCCGTCTCCGGCCACTTCTGACGAACACCTCCGGCGAGTGAGCACGTTTCAGGCCGAGACCTTTCCAACGCCAGTGGTCACTTCCCGATCCGACATCGTTTGGGTTGTTTTCCGTAATAGCTTCGGTATTTCGGGATTTGTGTTGGGAGTGAGATCTGACCGTTGGATCGACGATCCGATCGCATCAGATTATTGCTCTCGAAATTTCGAGCGTTTTGATATATATATTCGCCGTAGAATATATTTGGTTGTGGGGTCCGCTTTTTGGTGGTGGGGCCCGATCCTTGTTGTGGGGCCCGCTTGCCTCGCTGAGCATCCTAATTAGTTCCAGAGCCGTTCGTTGCTGTTTTCTTCTCAGCTTTGTTGTTTGGAATTTCGGGCTAATAATCGTTATTGACTTTTGCGTGAATCGAGGTAAGTACACTCTGTGGTGATTCTCTTAACATTTGTTTGATGATTGATGGTTGTTGTGTGAGTTGGTAAATATATATATAAATATATATTGGCATTATCATATATATATATATTGTTATATATATTTTCATATTTGTGAGATATTATAGTTGAGTTATCGAAAGCATGATAATATGAAATCATGATTGTTGAGATGAGTTTGATTTGTTTGGATGCGAGAGGTGATTGTATTGGATGATGTGTGTTGTTGTGATATGCTGCCGGTTTGGTATAATAGTGGTCGGATTTGAGATGAGATGTGATGATACATCAGATGATATGAGATGATAGAAAACCTTGGGAGTTGTCATTGAGGTACACTCCTACTGGTTTTGATATGGGGAAGTACGGGGGCTTCCTATTTGAGTATATTTTACTCACATTTTACGAGTTGATATGGTTGAAAACCTTGGAAGTTGTCATTGATGACTCTTCTATGGTTTTGATATGGGGGAGTACGGGGGCTTCCTCATTGAGTATATTGCAGACCTCTGTTATACTAGACCCGGAGTAGCAGCCATGTTTGATGGATGTTGGTAATTGTTGTGGGATGATTGAGTGAGATGATATTATAATATATGCTATTTTCATATATTATATTATAAATATTTATTATATAATCTTATTTTGTTGGTGAGGTCTTGTTGAGAGAATGAGTGTTTACTTACTGAGCTTTATAAGCTCACCCCCCTTTCCCATAACATTTCAGGTAGTCCGTCTGTTCAGTAGTAGCAGTACCAGAATTGGATCCACGTGCCACAGTTGTATATTTGGGTTGGACCAGACATTTGTGTCGTCTCTATTGTATTTATTTCTGTAATATTGTGTTGTAAACCACAACAGTCATGTATACTGTTTGGATTTATAATAAGTGATGTAATATTTGTGTGCATTTGAGTGGTTGTTTGTCATATAGAATGCTCGAGCTAAAGAAGTCTTCGAACCTCTTTCTAGGGTTGGGCCCGCTCTAGGGAGGGGGTCGTGACAGCTTTCTCGAGGAAGGAAAATTTCTTTCATTTTTGTTCAAGCTAGCACTTAAAAGAGTGGATCAAGGTGATAGGGAAACTCACCCAAGTGTTGGAAACACTCAAGAAGGACTTGGAAGCTTCAACATCCATGGAAAAAGTTTTGAACTCATCCGATCAATGTGAGTATTCCGCAACTCTCTTTGATTTATTCACACACAAATCACTCTTAGACGATCTTGGCATGTTCTAGGAACACTTACATACCATTGCTATAGATTTGATAAATCACAATCTCATAAAGTGGATACCTAAATCATGTTCGCATGACTGACAGATCCTCTCTGGACACATCACCCGATACATGAGCATCAGTCCACACCCAAAAAACAGGCGGATGTCTAACCTAAAAAGGTCAAGACGTGACTGTCATCAAAGTGTGGAGGATAACTCATATATCCTTCGTGGTATCACAAGTCAAATGATCACTATGCTACTCAACTCGAGAAGATTTCTATTGACGCAAAGCGTACCATCTATTAGGAATCTTCTGTGATTCGTTCAGTGTTCATCCGCTATGAAAACCTACATATATATACGAGTCTCTCTAGACTGATGGCTCATTGAGATAAACTACCGAAATGCAATATTTCGATATACAACACGTACCAGTCTCCCGGGTTTACTTACAGACCAAGAATGTAAACCTTGACCATGAACAGTTTAAGAATGATATTGTTATAACATTTCTCAATGTCAATTGCGACGCTTTTGTAATTACGTTATAACTAAAGCATTCCTAGATCTAGTACGTCTTTACCGTTTCAAAGAAAATATATTGACGAAACCGTAAATTTTATTCACAACAAAATATTGTCCACACATATATACAATGAAATACATGAGAAATCGGCATGCCGAGTACCAACTCCAACAAGAGGCAACTGCTTGTGCTGGAAACCCGTAACTGCCTGTACTGTATTTTGTCTTGAACTTGTCACGGCTAGCTCGACTACCATTAGCGAATATAACAATGTCATCTGCAAAGCTCATGTGAGAAATAGTCATGTTCACAGCAGTGGAGTATCTGACAGTATGGTCTGCTGATACAAAGAATCTAATCCTCTAGAAAGGAACTCAGCAACAATAATAAATAAGTAAGGCGAGAGAAGATCTTACTATCTAAGACCACTCACCATGACTGGAAGAAACCATGACTCGTCCCATTAACCAACACCAAGAAACAAGGCCCAGATATAGCACGCCTCACAAGGGAAATCCAACCGTCAAAAAAACCAAAGAACATGAGCATGTGCAGAATGAAAGACCACCCCATTCGATTATACGTCTTAGCCATATCCTACTTAAGCACCACATTACCCCCACGGGTACGACGATTCAAGTCATGAACCAACTCATGGACTAGCAGGACATTATCATGAATAATCCTGCCTAGAACAAACCCGGTCTGAGAAGAAGAAATAATATGGTTCAAGATTGGAGTCAACCAAGAATCCGTGATCTGAAAATAAAGAATAAAGTGAAAATCTTCATGCTGAAACTTGGTACTACCAGTGGATAACAGCCCTTGAAAGTAACCAACTGTAGAATCCGTGATCTGAGACAAATCTGTAATCCATGAGGAATCTATAGCCTTAATTCGATAAGTGTGACTAAAATGCCTCTTTTTCTGAATCATGGCATGAAATAACTTGGTATTGACATCCCCTTCTCGAATCCACCTGACCGAAGACTGTAGCCGAAGGAAAGCTTCCTCAGACCAGAGAGCAAACCCTTCATGAGAAGGCTCTTTCACAGCGGAAATGCTTGTCAGGCCTCGGGATCTGAATTGAAATTTTTTTCTCCTCTTTCTTTCTATCCTGGCGAACTGCACTGCTAGAGAACAACCCTTGTAATTTTCGGTAATGGTAAAAATTTGGGCAACAATCGACAGCCCATGCAGTCCCATGATTCCAGGATACTTTGAATAGTTTATGTATGTCGGAAACATCCCCCAACAATCCAAAACACTCCCAACAGATCTGGAAAATTTTTGCCATATCTGGACAGCCACTGCACCACAAAAACAGCCTAAAAATATTCTCGAACCGTTGTTGTCTTGCACAAACTACAATGTTGTTTTTTCACTGCAATTGCGCAACCTAATGGGAATTTTAAAAATGATTTAATAAACCAAATCAATACTCAAACAGTCTCTAATCAATCATGTACAATTCTGAATTTTTTTTGCCAAAAAATAAAAACTCCAGCAACCCAAATTTGCGTGATATGCACGTGTAGTGGACTGAAAATTCTGCCTATTGCCACCAATCACATCCAAGAAGAAGATGAGATTTTCTCATGATCTTCCGCACTATATGTCATCAATAAGAAGCTATAGTAACTTCAGGTTATTCCACTAAGAACCTGAAACTAAACTCTCGTCACTGCAAATATATTTTATTCCAAGCCACATCGACGCCCACTAATATAATCACTACATATAGATTTACCTATACGAGTATCTTATAATTAGAGCTGAGTCATAATGTCCGTTATACCACTCTAATTATTTCTTGTGTTTTAAGTACCATTGGTTCTCTAATGAATAATTTATTCATAACTATTATGAATTTTATCTTTATATTCGTAATAGAAATAATTCGAGTGCACTAGTTGTTCAAGTACCGAACCAACCCTTAATGAAGATACTCATCTACTTCTCATAAGGAGTAAATTCTATTTCTTTATAAAACGTCCCCAACTACATACTAAAATATGCCCCAAAGAACGAAGTTATTGATTGGGATTGCTATACAAATCTCACCCCTGTAAATCAAAAGACATAACCTATTATGTAGTAGTTCGTAGTACACTCAGGATTCAGATTATTAGATTGTTATGAATTTGTTTCTTTAATGGATATCAAAAGAAATTCATTTTTGTCTATGTCCAGTCCTATATGAATACATCATATAATATGTCTCTATTCCCATGTCACCACATGAATGATCCTGAATCAAGGTCGTCGTATAATTATGGAATAGACTGTAGCTGTAGATAAACCACAAATAAAGTACCCATCTTTGTTTGTTCTCTGATGACTATTTTAGATTACTATTTTCATACTTAAATCCTCTTATATATGATACTGATACACTACGTCTGAAAATACATGAGTAATCATGGGTATGCGTGATAATTTAAATATGCGAAAAAAAACTAGTTTGATAAATGAAAATGCATCATTTATTTATTATAATAACTCTGTTTACATATTACATGATGCTCTAGGGCATACATTCCAACGGAGGCTCGCTGGGTTACTTCAACCATTGTCGATTCCCGAGTAGAAATAGGATAAGGTCGCTATGGACTTTGTTACAGGGTTACCTAAGACCTTAGGGAAGTACAATGAGATTTGAGTGATAGTGGACCAATTAACAAAAATTGCTCACTTCATTCTATAGAAGACCGGGTTTTCTATAACTAAGCTCGGTCAGCTCTCTCTCTATATATATATATAGAACATAATTCGCATGCATGATGTATCTTCTAGCAGTGTCTCTAACAAAGGTACGTAATTTAACACCTCATTTCTTTTCATTCTCTCTCTTATCATAATTTTCACTTTTTTTACGGCAGAACCCATAATTAGCCCCCTGAACTTTTCTCCAACATTTCAATAGCCCACCGAACTTTTTTTTTACCCATTAGCCCACTGAACTCTTAAAAATTGTGTAACCAGCCCATTTACGTAACGCCGTTCCGTTTACCGTCCACGTCAGATTTTTCCGTTTGAAGTTGATGACATGTCAGCCAACAGTGCAAATATAACTGAACACATATTTGACCCACTGAACCTTTATAATATATCCTATTAGCTCACTGAACTTTTATAATATATCCCATTAGCCCACTGAACTTTTATAATATATCCCATTAGCCCACTGAACTTCAGTATTTTACCTATAAGCATACATAACTCTCAAAAATGATGTTAAAAGTTTTTTATAACTACATAAACCATCATCAATACAATCATGTCTCGAATGCAATGTGTTTTTAGATTTTTTTTATTATAAACGTTTTTCTTTGTGCTTTTTGATTGAAACCAAGAATCAACAGGACCATATGCTCTAAAGCATAGTAGAGACAACAAAAAGCGGTCAAGGAATCAAACGATTAACGATAATATTATATATTTGAGTTAAAATTCTGCTTTGATAATACTATCACTGAAGTCAAATTCAAGCAAAAAGTAGAATATTAAAGTATCATCCAAAATGAAATATTTGAGTTTTGTCCAAAATGATCTAAAATATCTTACTAACATCAAAATGATCTGAACTAATACATCAGTCTTTACGCGTCCTCTTCTTGTCTCGAATTTCTTGAAGCTGCCTTCCAGTGACTGCATCAAAACCGTTCCATTGCAATCCTTTGTATTTATGTCCTAGAATGCTTCTTGATCCACTAGCAATGCTGGAAGAGAGTGTTGGTGTTGGATTTTGAGTAGAACTTGCTTGTGTATTAGTTTGACTCCTATCTTGCTGCCTTTGCAAGAAAGCATTCGCATTTTGCATGCTCATGCTCACAGCCCTGTCTCCTTGCAACATCCATGAACTTCTCCTTACATTGATGGTCTGTTTATGCACAAATATAGCAAATAAATAAATTTTAATATCCAAAGCTAGGTTAAGCAATTTTAAAATTGAAGTACCTGAACTCCTCTTGGTCTTGTTGGGCATGATGTCTTGTTGTGGCCTTGTTGTTTGCACAAGGAGCATGTCATCTTCCTCCCAACTCGTGATGCCTTCCCAACTTTTTTTGGTTCATCATTGTCTTTACGGCGATTTAACTTAGGCCTACCAACTTTAGCTTTGTAAGGAGAAGGTAAAATCAACCCTTTATTCATTTTCTGCCATCCCTCTTTGCCTTGCATTGGGTACATAAAATAGTTATAGGCCTTAAGGAATGTGTATTTATGGTACCAATTTGAGACAAATTGTTCATGATGTTTGTGGGCAGCATAAATGGCACAAATAACATGCCTACATGGTATGCCACTCAATTGCCATTCTTGGCATGTACAAGTCTGTCTCAGTAAAGAAACAACATGTCTAACTTGAATATTTTTCACACTCAAAATTTCGTATCAATCTTCTCCATTGAATACCATTTGCCAATCAAACGATTTTGATTTGTTCCTCTCAACCCTCTTCATTGCCATTGGCGAAATATCACATATCCATGTTTTGGAAAACTCTCGCCTACGAGTTATCCTAGTCATTACCATCCTACGTATCTCATCTAACATAGTAATAATAGGAAGATATCGAGCATATAATATCCACCCATTAAATGTTTCGGAGATGTTGTTATCAACCATATCACATTTAGTCATCTCTTGAAAGAAAGCTCTTACCCATTGGTGAATTGGATATTCAATCATGTCTTGAACAATATCTTTACCCATAGTTGCAAGTTTGTCCATATTCCTCTGCAACTGATTCTCATTGCTTGACTTTGCGCACTTCCAAAAATACTTTTTCTGTTCCGCTCCCCTCCATCTCTTTGCCCAAGCTGCATATATGTGTCTTGCACACATCCTATGATAAACAGCTGGTAACTCTTCTCTTAATGCCTTGTCAAGACCCTATATCAAAATAGAATATTATCAAAACAGAATTTACATACCAAATCAGTTACTGTTATTAAGCTTGAAACATTTACCTTTTGCATGTCGCTCATGATAGTGTATCCTTCCCCATCTCCTAAAGGCAAGTCATACTTCAACAACCTTAGAAACCAGCCCCAATTATAAGCATTCTCTATCCGAACCACAGCCCAAGCAATTGGAAATATTTGATTGTTTCCATCTCTTCCTATGGCACACAACAATTGACCCTCACATAACCCTTTTAAGAAACAGCCATCTACACCAATTAACTTCCTACACCCATTTATAAAACCTTCTTTACATGCCTTAAAGCAAACATAGAAACGTAAGAATTCCCCTCTTGTACTTTCTTCTTTGCTGGTTTCAACCACACAAGTTGAACCGTGATTTGTTCTCAAAATCTCATGGGAGTAATCATGCAAGTCCCCATATTGTTCAATATAGTCTCCTACAATGTCTTTGAGAACTTTCTTTCTTACCCTCTGGCAAATACTCCACCCGACATTTAGCTTAATTCAGACTTGCAAAAATCTTTTATGCCTTTTACTCTTATCCCAGGTTGTTGTGCAATCTTTTTTTTCAGCAAGAAAGCCAAGTTGTTTGAAGTAGCCATTGGATTATTTTGCACCCTGTAACACTTGTGATTTGGTGTGTACATTTTCACCATCATTGTGTTGTTGTTTCTCTCCATACTTACATATAGCTTCCAAGGACAACCGACCAAACAATGCACTCTTATACGGTCCTTGTCGTTTGAGTAATAACGAAGTCCAACACCTTTAACAATTGCATACTTAGAAATAGCTTGCCTCACTTGTGTCACATTCTCAAAGCCCATGTCAATGCAAAATTAGGGACTGTACTGGTAGGATCATATTTAATTGTTTGGTCATTTCCACTCAAACCAATGATGTCTTCATCATCATCACTAACAATAGAACCAACCTCATCTTCGTCTCTTGCCTCTTGTTCTTCATCCTCTTCAGAATCTTCTAAATCATCCTCTGTAAAACTAACATCATCTGCTTCAAGAAAAAGTTCAGGCAAGTCATCAGTTTCTTCTGGCATATTTTTTTCTGTGATTTTTCTCTAATACCAGCCTGCTCAATTTTCTTCACTTTTTCTCTTGCTGCAACTAACTCCTCGTCCTCTTCTTCACTTAAGTAAATTTCATTATAGTTCTCTTCAATAACATTATTCTCAATAGGTTGGTTAATTCTGTTCTCTGAAACTTGAGAACTCATATATGGAAATAATTTAATCCCTCCTACAACGTAAAAGTCCAGCTTATCACCACTATCTATTTTCTCAGTAATTGAACACAAAATCAAGTCATCCACAACAAGGCAAAAATCCCCTACATGTTTATGATTAACCCATACAGCTCCCACACTAGCATACCCAAGCTCTTTTATATAGGCTTGCACATTCACATACGACAAGTGGTCATAATCAAATTTATCCTCAACAACGTCAACGTGTCCACCCACATACTCTCTTTTCCCTCTATAGTCATGAAAACTACCTCCATGGTGAATAATCAACTTGCAAACTTGTCACCCATTTTCCCTGCAAATTGGGACCATGACTACATAAGGACAAGCACAAACTAAGCAAAAGACAGAATTCTCAATTGATTATTCAGAAACTACATCCGACAGTGAGGACCACAACATCAATTTTCAATTCAATAATACAATAATTAATTGGTAAATTTCAGAGCAATACTCAATGATGAAAGTAATGGATTTCTTGTAATGCATATGAATCTCATTTCGCTACCCACGACCCAATAAGTATTTACGCATGGCATGCTAACTAATCAACAAGCAAAATGAAAACCATTGGATTATTTATTTCAAAACTGAAATTCCAATACATAAACATTAAACATTAACAAAACATTATAAATTTGTAACAAGAAAAATCCTAGATGGGTTCTGAGATACACACGACCAAACATTAAATAATAAGTACTAAAAAGAGAAACCAATTACCTTAGCAGTGATGAGTTCGATTAATGACAACCATTCACACTATAACAGTGCCTAAAAAATCGAAGCTTAATGACAACGATTCACACTCGCAGTGATGAGTTTGATTCACATTATAATAATTAAGGTGATGAGCTGTGCTCGAATTTGTAAAAGCAGACAAAATGGGTTAAATTTTATTTTTTCAGAATTTTTGCTTCAGCCATGAACAAATGCTTTTGGGGAAGAATATGAACAGTCCAGCAATTTCGCCTATCAATCAAGTAGAATTGTGTTAGGGTTGCAATGGGGAAAGTGGAAGGCAGTTGGCTTCCACGTGTTCAAAAAAGTGGAATGAGTTGGTTTCCATGTGTTTAAAAAAGTCTATGTGGCACTGAAAAAAACCTAAACAATCTCACTTACCGTTCCGTTCGTTACACGCGCGTAACGGCGTTACGTAAATGGGCTGGTTACACGATTTTTTTAAGAGTTCGGTGGGCTAATGGGTGAAAATAAAAGTTCGGTGGGCTATTGAAATGTTGGATAAAAGTTCAGGGGGCTAATTATGGGTTCTGCCCTTTTTTTACTTCCAATTTTGGGGTTTTGGATGAAGGGTACATTTTTTTGTACTGCTGCAAGTGACGATGGATGGCAGAGAAAGCGAGAATTTAGTTTTTATTACAAGAACGTTAAGTTGTGGTGTTCTTGTGATATAATTTTAAGTTGTTTTGTTCCTGGAAACAATCTCTTTGGTAAATAAAATATAAGGTTATGAAAATTAAGGCCTTCCCTGACCCTGGTTATAATGAAAGTCTGGTGCATTGAGTACGACTAGTCAATTAACAGTGGGAAATGTAAGAAATCAAAGCCCTAATATCGGTCAGTTAAAGTGGAAATACGGATCTTTTTGTATCATTAACTTGTATTAAAGAAAAACATATAATGAACATTTATTTTATAGCTACTAAAATTTCATAACTATTATGGCTAGATTAACTGAACATGCAATTTATGTCATGGAATGTTATAATGTATGATTGGACACCCTGAACGATGTGGCATGTTATTCAAACAATTTGAATTAATAAACATACAACAACTAAAATTAATGCACTGACCAAGCTCTTATTTTTTCTATACTAAATTAATTTGTATATAAAATAACCAAGGAATTCTTTGATCTTCAACTCTTGGCTCCACGGAATGGCTTGCGTAATTTTACTCAACGCATTGCCTTTGTTATTAACGGTAAAGGCAACAAATTTTACATACAGGGAAAATTTATTTCAACTATTGCAAAGTTGCCCTTATGGCCTTACATTTTCATATAAATAAAATAAAAATATAAGTTGAAAAAATTTACGACCAATGTATTTTTATTCATCACATGGATATATTTATCTCATAAATATTTATTTTTTCCAACTTATTATGACATATATATTTTTCATACATTAACTAAATAAAAATATAAATAAATCGAAAGATAGAGTTAGAATGCTTTTCATAGAAAAGCTCATTCACAACGAAAATACATGTCAGGCCTCAAGATCTGACTTGAAATTTTTTTCTCCTCTTTCTTTCTATTCTGGCAAACTGCACTGCTGGAGAATAGTCCTTGTAATTTTCGACAATTGTAGAAATTTCGAAAATAATAGACAACACATGTAGTCTCGTGATTCCAACGCACTTTGACTCGTCAATGTATGTCGAAAACAACCCCCAATAGTCCCAAAACACTCCAAACAAATTTGAAAAAATTAAGTCAGACGTGGACAGCCACTGCACCACCAAAATAGCCCCGAAAATAGTCTCGAACTGTCACACCCGTCCCCTTAGGTAGGGTACGGGTGAGACGGAGACCTAAAACTGGCAGAGTTTCCCCTGTAATATGGACTAATCCTCCAAATACAAGGAAAAATCTAAACTGAAAAAAAATACCATCATAACATAGGATCTCCATGATCCAACTCAACATAATATCCATGAAGAAAATACAACATCCTCAGTATCAAATAAAGGCTCAATGCCTAACATTAGACAACAAATTCATCCAAGAAAATACATAACAAAGACACTCTATTGTTGGCACAACTTTTCTCTACTGGCAGGAAATGATGACGAAAAAACAGATGGAAAGGATGATCTACTAAACTGCTGAACCTGAAATTTTAAGGAAAGGGGTAAGCTCACGCTTAGTGCAATGGATCACAGCTTAGTGCCGTGGATAATCAAGTAACAAAGTGGATCGAACAAGTCTTTCATAATATAAATAAATACATAAGCTGTAAATCGATATCTCAAACATTTACTTGAAATCGTAAATCTCATTCCTCATAAAACTCAAATCATATAAGTACACGGGGTGCATCCTAACATAAAAATCATTTCCAAAATCCATGCTCATATATCTCAAATCATGCAAGTTTCTCATATATCACAAACACATGATTTCAACATAATCAATATTCGATCCATACCTTATAGTAAAAATATAAACTTTCTAAAAACAAACTCATTTAATGCATTACCTTAAAATTCATTTAAGAAAACATACATACTATATACTTTTGAAAACATCAATGTTACAGGCTTATCCACGCACCTGGTGAGCTGACTACAGATAAAGGAACTAGGCAGCAGGACCGTCCCTGCTTACGGTATCACGATCACCTAAAAGACAAAAGAATTTACGATAAGGGACATAATCTTAACCTAGAAAATGTGATAGAACATGAAAGAAACGTGATTCGGTCGTTCTCGAAATCCTAACGAAATTTAAGATTCGGAGGTCCGTTACTACTCGGAATGGTCTGAAATTCGCGGAGGAGACTCGGGAAGTCGGCACGGAGACACTGTCTGGCGCGTGGTGGCCACGCGCCGTTCACCCAAGCCGCGCGTGGGCCTCACGCGCCGCCACATAGGGTGTGCGTGAACGCCACGCGCCGGTCGGATGAAGAAAAATCCGACGGCCGTGCATTCCTCTCCCTCTCCCGGATCTAATACCGCTGACGGTTTGTCGATCGGAGTTCCTGATCAACGGGAAATCGAGAAAAACCATAAAAAGTTTCTTACCGAGATTTCTACAAAAATTGGGAGTTTCCCAAGATGAAACCACCACCAAAATAATCCTCTCGACGAGATCTACGCTTTTCCTTAAAGACTCGGTTGGGTTTGAACTTCGGATTGGCCGGATCGGAACCAAAACTATATTTCTCTCTTTTTCTTCTTTTCTCTCTCTCTCTCTCGCCTGCTACTAACTCTTCTTTTCTTTTTTTTTCTTTTTTTGTGTCTGCTGAATGTTGTGACTTATGGGCTTGAGTGTGTGTGTGTGTGACCCACCAACAAAATAAAATAAAAATATGGGTAAGAAAGTTTTGGGGTGTTACACGAACTGCTGATGTCTTGCGCAAACTACAGTTTAGTTTTTTGACTGCATTTGTCCAACCTAGAGGGAATTATAAAACTGATTTAATACAACCAATTCAATACTAGCTGAAGCATTCTTAAATCTGTATGTGATTGATATTTACATTGACCTATCCCTTCGTGACTTGGAGAATATGAAGCAAAAGCCTGAAGAAAGTTTCAAAGAAAACGGTTACCATAAGAGAAGACAGCTTTTGAAAATGTAAACAAGGCCCTCGGAGAATGAACAAATCAAGATTATTATTAGGGGCACCAGGCCCCTCAATTTATAATAAACTGAGGACGATGACTTCCATGATATCTGACTTTCGACAGTTGAAGGAGACTGTTATGGACCTTGAAGAAGAAGAAGCTGAGAGTTGAAAATTCAATGGCCATAATAAAAAAATTACATAAGGAAAATATGAAATGAAGCTTGGCCATGCTGAAATAATCGCTATCAGAAACATAAAATTTTCCAACCTTGGCAAACCTCTGTCAAAGGAATTCGAGAATTTAAAGAGAGAGAGCCTGTTAAAACCGCTGGAACCAAGACCAATGCCAAACCCAATACCCCACTACATGGATCTAAACCTAATTGCTACTTGCACCAGGAAATAGTTTATGATACAAATAACTACACCCGCCTCAAACATGAAATTCAAGATTTATTTGACGGAGGCAAGATACCTGCTTCTGAGGGGTACCGCTCATGAGCACGATTTTTGCATCACGTTTTTCCTTGTCATGCAGTGATTCTTTTCAAATTTTCAATGATGAAATAACATTAATTTTCCAAATATTTCCTATCTCTCGATAAAAATGAGCATGTTAGAATTTTGAAAATACATTTCAACTTTGGAATCACCACTCGAATGTTATCCACAAATATTGCGCACTAAAACTGGCACTTAGAATTACAAAGCAACTTAGAAAAAATTTATGCTTGCACAACTTGTAGAGATGTCAAAACACTTGACATTCATTTGACTGTTTTTTGAAATTAAGGCTGAGGTGACACAAGGTTAAGGAGAAGATAAAAAAAATATGAAAGAAAAAGAAAAAGTAAAGAAAAAAAATGGGAAAATGAGAGAAAAATAAAAAGGGCAAATCTCACGAATCTACTCCGTTGTTTGAATTATTTAGTAACTAGGAGTTTTGTGAACCCATAAGTACTTTTGTGTCAAATGAAAACTTAAATATTATGTATGCAAAACAACTTGAGTTGGTGAAATTATTGAGTAATTAGGGGCTTGCATCACAAATGTGCAGTCTTTGAGTCAAAAGGAAATTTGATGACTTAAGGAAGCTAGGGATAAACCCTACATAAGATAAAAATTTAAGAAATTCTGAAATCTTGTTGATTTATACCAATCTGGGTTGAGCGTAATTCCTAGTAAAAGATTCACACACACTTGGACAAGCATTTGAAAGGTGAAACCCTAGTTAAGATTGAGTTTTGAATTTAGATAATGCTCATACTTCAAAAAGAGATGTGATTATTTTAAGAAAATGTTTTTTGAGAACATGCGAAGAGTCATTGCATTGTATAGGAAATTTTGGAAGCGTAACTCATGATCTGAGAACCCCAAGGGAAAATCCGAACAGAAGATTGACGATACCTCCATAGAAGAAATGTCACGACTCATGCACTCCTAAAAGCTAAAGAGTAGACACACAACTAAAGATCATTTGCACACATGCATACATACAACTAACATTTCTTTTGTAGGAAAATTGGAACAAAACAAGCCCCGAAGAGTTGGAGCGAGGTACCAACAGCTCAGTTAAAGCCAAAAGTTAAAGCCTCCAAGGTATGGATCACCGATAGTCAGAAGGGTGAGATATTAGGGGCGAGGCCTTCTTAAAAAGAGGATATTGGGGGCAAAGCCCGCCTAAAAAATATTAGGGGAGGAGACTGCCCAGACATGATAATTGAAAGCTGTGCAACTGAGTTTTGAAATGACTACGGTAGAAAAAAGAGCAATAAGGTTTACTCCAAGAATGAAGTGAAATCGCGGGAATAAGGACGAGCATTGGACGGCTTCGAGAATGAAGATGAAGCTTTGAAGATTTTAGGGATAAAGTCTCACGATGAAGCTTTGGGAATGAAGCCTTGAGGGATGAAACCTCACGATGAAGATTTGAGAATGAATCATTGAGGGATGAAGCCTCATAATGAAGAATTACGAACGAAACCTTGAGGGATGAAGCCGCACGATGAAGATTTGGTAACGAAGCCTTGAGGGATGAAGCCTCACGATGAAGATTTGGTAACGAAGCCTTGAGGGATGAAGCCTCACGATGAAGATTTAGAAATGAAGCCTTGAGGGATGAAGCCTCACGATGAAGATTTGAGAATGAAACTTTGAGGGATGAAGCCTCACAATGAAGATTTGAGAATTATGCCTTGAAAGATGAAGCCTCACAATGAAGATTTGGGAAAGAAGCCTTTAGAGATAAAGCCTCACAATGAAGATTTGGGAATGACACTTTGAGGGATGAAGCCTCACGATGAAGATTTAGGAATGAAATCTTGAGGGATGAAGCCTCACGACGAAGATTGGGGAATTAAGCCTTGAGGGATGAAGCCTCATGATGGAGATTTGGGAATGCAACATTGATGGATGAAGCCTCACGATGAAGTTTCGGGAATAAAGCATTGACAGATGAAGCCAGAAAACCTTCAAAGCATCGGGAACAAATCCCTCACTATTAAGATCATCGAGAATAAAGTTCGATACCAAAAACATCTCACCGTTGATCAAAACATTAAAAGTCCTGATAAGTGCACAAAAGAGTACTTTCAACATCGCTAACTCGGCTTAATTATCTTATATTTAATCTTAATTAGAGTTCATTTTGTGCTTTGCTATTAGGAGCAATGAAATATGATGTTCGGATCAATTACGCGTGTTTCGGGACCTTACGGAGGCATCAAAAGCACGCGGGAAGAGCTAAAATGAAGAAAGTGCAAAACCAGAGAAGCAGACATGCGTCACGACGCGCCCCAGTAACATCATTCCATACATTTTCCCGTAGGATTGGCACCCTAGCGCCCAAAGACCGGCACTGCAGCGCCCTGGACGCCCCAAAACTCTGATTTTTGACTTCTTTGATGTGTATTATAATTCTGAGGCCTCCCTATATAAAGCCAACTTCGTCCAAACCCTAAACGGAGGAGAAAATCAGAGAGAAACAGAGGAGAAACGCACAAAAAGGGCCACAAACACAAGACTGATAGAGAAGAAAGAAGAACTTCAAAGACAAACACGTCGTCTCTCCGATCTATTAAGGCTATCTCTCTATTCTGCATAGAGAATTAATCTCATAGGCAAAGCTAAGGATGAACTCTTGCATTTGAATTTCTATGTTTAAGTTTTTGATTCTTAAAGTACCTTTTTAACGTTTAATAAAATTGATGGTTGTTGTTCTTTATTATTTTATGATTTCTGAACCTAGAGACTGTGTTTTGTCAACTCCCATATAGATTCAGTCATGTTTCTTCTATGTGTGATTTGCGAACCCAGTTGTGACTGGTAAAGTTATTTTATGTGTTGGTCTTCTGCTGCAGTATTGCCTGAATGTATATTGTCGACGTTAGATAGCTCGTTATGATAACTTTTGTGTGATGTTAACATAGAGAAAATAATCATTTATTACCTTAGAATTTAACATGTGTAGAATTGAATATCTTCCTGTTGTTGGTTTGAGATGTGGAACCTTCAACTGAGTAATACAAGAATCAATAATTGAACATAGGAGTTTAATATAAGAGGAATTCACAATGCTTTGCCATATTTCTCTATTGATATTCTTAAGTATTTTTATATAGTTTTTATCTTACATTATCAATTCATTCATTCTATTTAATTTAGTTATTGCTAACGTTTTGTTTGAGTAAACCAGTTTTTTATAACCATCTATCTGAGGAATCGACACCTCAACTATATTACGATAACCACAAGTAATCGCAAGTAATTTTTAGGCGTAATCAAAATTTGGCACCGTTGTCGGGGAGACGATTTGCAAGCAAAAGGAGCAGGTTTGCTTAGTCAACAATGAAGCGGTAACTTCGTTCCATATTTAATTTTTTTTATTTTATTTTATTTTACTTTTTGTTAATTTTATTTATTTATTTATTTACTTATTTGTATTATTTCAATTTTAGTTTTAGTTTAGATTTTTAATTTTATTTTTTTATTTTTGTTTCTCATATTACTTGTGTTGAAGTGCATGCCTAGACTTAGGGATCAGTTGGGTAGATTTGCTAGAATAGAAAAGGAAGATTCAGAGTCAGACTCGACTCTGACCACACATTTGAAAATCTTTTTGCCACACCATTTGCATCTAGCGCATATAATTTGAGTGAGTACGAGCGATCACTTATGAGGACTCTTGAAGAGTACCTCCACCCCCACTCACACAGCTACACCTTCGTGCATAATGTTTCCTCCTAATGCACCACACATAGATTTTAAACTTGTGATGATACAGTATCTCCCAAGTGTTCACGATTTAGAGAGCGAAAATTCGTATGTACACATTAGAGAGTTTGAAGAGGTAGTAGCAACCTTCCATTACCGGTTTGGAACCACTGACACAATTAGACTTAAGTTCTTCCCTTTTACCCTTAAGGATATATCTAAGAGTTGGTTGTATTCTTTAAGACCTAGGTCAATAGGATCATGGGGTGAGATGACACAGACATTCTTTAAAAAATACTTCCCACACCATAAAACGAATGCCTTGAAAAGACAAATCTCCACTTTCCCAAAGAGACAGTGAAACCCTTTTATCAAACGTGGGAGAGGTATAAGGAGATATTAGCTAGTTGTCCTCACCATGGATATGAGAGTTAGTGCTTAGTAAGTTATTTTTATGATGGTCTAACCCCTAGAGTGCGCCAATTTGCGGAGACAATGTGCAATGGTGAGTTTATACAGAAAGACCCTAATGAGACATTTGACTACTTAGACGACCTAGCTGGAAAATCTCATACTTGGACTGGACCTAGTGCCATATATAGCACTGATAGGACACACCATACTCCTTCTGGAAAAGGCATACACCATTTCAGGGAAGATGATAGTCTTAGGGCACATGTTGAGCTATTGACTAGAGAGTTAAGAGCCTTAAAAGCTAGAGATAGCAAGACTATGCATGCAGTCACCCACCTGGAACCGCAAGAGTGTCATGTATATGGTGAGATGAGAGGGACATATAAAGGAACAATGTAATAACTTAGGGATGTACAAGAAGCCATACACACCTTATTCAGATACCTATAATCCTGGTTGGCAGAACCATCCAAATTTTAGTTGGAAACATGAGTCCCATCAGCCTACTTAAGCACCACAAACTATGAGTTACAGTGCTCCTTAGTTTCCAACATCTGCCACCCCTAGAAATTCTTTAGAAGATAATGTGCATGCATTTATAGAGGCCCATAGTAAAACTAATCAAAGGTTTGAGTTGTTGAGGATAATAAGGAAATTAAGAGTCAAGTCTCTAAACTTACTAATGTCCTGAGTGTGCAAGAACAAGGAAAATTTCCATCTCAAACTCAACCCAATCCACAAGGCCAACACATGGCACGGGCTGATCACGAAGTAGCCAATTTAAAGGGTGTTAATAATATATTCACTAGGAGTGGTAAGGAGGTAGAAGTGCAGGACACGTCCAACACCATAGGTGATCCCAAAGCTAGTAGTACAGATACCCATCAGGCAGATCCAGAGCCTAATTTCCAAGGTAAAGTACCTTTTCCTCAGGCACTTAGGCCCACAGTGAGAGCCCCAGACCCAAATGGTGAGATCCTAGAACACCTGAAGCAAGTAAAGATTAACCTTCCATTGTTACATGTCATCAAACAAGTTCCTATTTATGCGAAGATTTTAAAGGATCTATGCACCATAAAGAGAAAACATAATGTGAAGAAGACTATTTTCCTGAAAGAACAGGCTAGTTTAGTAATTGAACAGAGGACCACACCAAAATATAAAGATCCGGGCTGTCCCACTATCACTTGTTATATTGGCACACGTGAGTTTTGTCAAGCATTATTAGATTTAGGTACTAGTGTTAATCTCATGCCATATTCGATCTATGTGCAGTTAGGGCTTGGTAAGATTAAACCTACATCAGTAGTTTTAAAATTAGCTGACCGATCCATTAGAACACCACGGGGAGTAGTTGAAGATGTTTTAGTTTAAATTGATAAATTCTACTACCCTGTTGAGTTCTTGATTTTAGATACACAATCTGTGGTTGACAATGAATCAAAAATTCCACTCATCTTAGGTAGACTTTTTCTTGCTACAGCTAATGCACTTATTAAGTGCATGAATGGTCTCATGAAGTTGACATTTGGAAACATGACAATGGAAGTGAATATCTTCCATAAAAGATGACGAATGCCATTACATATACATGCTAGACACAGTCTTACCTGTAGCAGCCTCTGCACACCATACAGCTAACTCTCATGAGCTGGACCTGATCCCAATGAACCGTAAAATGAGGAAAAAGAGAATTAGTGCTCAATTGAAGATGATACCTGGGAAGCTAAAAAGAAGTTTGAACCAATTGATAAAATCTCAGCCATCAGTAGACCCTAGCGGATCAATGGATGAAATGCTGCAACCAACTAGAACTTTTGCTTCATGCCTTCATCAGTTCACAACATGGAAGCCACCATGACAATTTGGGTGGTTACGTCTGGCTGAAGATGTTAAACTTAATGCTAGCGAGGAGGCAACCCTTGCATGTGCATTTATTTCATTTCATTTTATTTTATTTATTCTATTTACTTCAGTTTTATTTTATTGTGTGCTAATTGCATGTTTATTGTTTGTATGAGTTTTTTATCCAAGTCTTAGTAAAACCTACACAAATCACACAACAAAAATCTTATCAGCAGGAACCTGATCAACTCTGCACCTGGTAGTGTTGTTCCTTAATCTTTTTTCTTTATATTTATCTTACATTGAGGACAATGCAAGTTTTAAGTGTGGGGGTGCATGCATGCGCATGATAATACATGTTATAATACTTATTAAAAAAAATTATTTGTTTTTAGTCTTTAATAGTAAAGAATACTCCAATGATGATATTGTTTATTTTAGGGTGAAACCTTAGAAATGATGAGTTCCTAATGTACTTTTATCTGATGATTTGAGTAATTGATCTAGGTTAGACTCGTAAGCACTTAATTATAGGTTTTTAGCAGTGACAACCTAAGTAGTTGGCAAGATGACTAGTTGAAGAAATTGCATGTCGATGAATGACTGTTTGCTTAGATGTATATCCTGATTTGCTAGTGTTATGATGTGTGTTATGGTTAAAATAAAAAAGAAAGTCTCTAAAGAAAGAAATTAAACCACTTATAACCGATAAATGTGAAGCTACTCATGGGCGAGTGTTAGGACAATTATGAGGAGAAATGCTACCTTAAAAGGCAGGTGTATTGAAAAAAAAAAATTAAAAAAAAAGACAAGAAAAGAAAAAAAAATCATACCATGCTGAGCACAGAAAGGTAATTACATAGCACATTTAAGATATCTATGTTGGTTTGACCCATCAGATCCCAATTTTTAATTGACATCATTGAGTTGACTTACCTAGGAATCAAGCTGTGAATGAACCTTACACGCACACACTATGAGTCTGGCTTAGATGATTTATTCAAGGACTTGGATTTGAGTTGCGTTGAATACTTTGAAAGTTCTCTGATTTCATTGTTAGGCATCCTTTGAGGACAATAATATGTGTAACTATTGGGACTATTTCATTTTGTTATTTTTGCATGAATGTTTTGAATGAGGTTTGTGGGTGTTGTCACTGTAAGCCGTCACGAGACTATTACTCGTCCACTATGGCCACCTAGGGGTTTAAAGGCTTGTTACATACGCTAAATGCAATCGTGATCCCTACAAAAGAGGCTTAGATAGTTTTATTTATTTAGTTCTTATTTTCTTTTGCATTTGAATTGATAGGGACTAGCAATAAGCTGATTGGGGGTTGTGATAAGTGCACGAAAGTGTACTTTGAACATCGCTAACTTGGCTTAATTATCTTGTATTTAATCTTAATTAGAGTTTATTTTATGCTTTGCTATTATGAGTAATGGAATATGAAGTTTGGATCAATTACGCGTTTTTCGGGACCTTACGGATGTATCAGAAGCACGCGACAAGAGCTGAAATGAAGAAAGCGTGAAACCAGAGAAGCAGACGTGCATCGCGACGCACCCCAGTAATAGCATTCCATATATTTTCTCGCAGGACTGGCGCCCCAGCGCCCAAAGATCGGTGCCGTAGCGCCCTGGACGCCCCAAAACCCCGATTTTTGATGTCTTTAATGCGTATTATAATTCCAAGGCCTCCCTATATAAAGCCTACTTCGTCCAAACCCTACACAGAGGAGAAAAGCATAGAGAAACATAGGAGAAACACACAAAAAGAGCCACAAACACAAGATTGATAGAGAAGAACGAAGAACTTCAAAGACAAACATGCCGTCTCTCTGATCTATTCTGGCTATCTCTCTATTCTGCATGGAGAACTAATCTCCGAGGAAAAGCTAAGGATGAACTCTTGTATTTCAATTTCTATGTTGAAGATTTTGATTCTTAAAGTACCTTTTAACGTTTAATAAAATTGATGGTTATTGTACTTTATTTTTTTATGAATTCTGATTCCAGAGACTGTGTTTTGTCAACTCCCATATAGATCCAGTCATACTTCTTCTATGTCTAATTTGTGAACCTATTTGTGACTGGTAAAGTTATTTTATGTGTTGGTCTTTTGATTCATTATTGCCTGAGGGTATATTGTCGATGTTAGATAGCTTGTAATGATAATTTTTGTGTGCTGTTAACATAAAGAAAATAATCATTGATTACCTTAGAATTTGACATGTGTAGAATTGAATATCTTCCGATTGTTGGTTTGGCATGTGAAACCTTCAACTGAGTAATACAGGAATCAATAATTGAACATAGGAGTTTAATACAAGAGGGATTCCCAATGCTTTGCCATTTTTCTCTATTGATATTCTTAAGTACTTTTATATAGTGTTTATCTTACATTTTCAATTCATTCTTTCTATTTAATTTAGTTACTGCTAACGTTTTGCTTGAGTAAACCAGTTATTTGTAACAATCTCTCTGAGGAATCGACACCTCAACTATATTGCGATAACCGCAAGTACTTTTTGGGCGTAATCAGGGCCCAAGGGCCTGTCAAACAACAATCGAACTATAACACATCGAGGCAAGTCTGGTGATGCCCGATGAACCACGTAAGTAAAAATACAAGAATGACTTTGATAGACTTTTCACTGTCACAAACTACACAAGCCTACCAAAGTGGGGGCGACTATAGACACTGTTTATTTATATATAGCCCGATGATGAATCTCTTACAAGAACACCCTCTGAAAGTTAGAGAAATTACAATTATGAATGTCATGAAGGAAAAGAACTCCAAGGAATATAACCAAAAATCCAATCAAACATCACCTATACCTTCTCTAAATCAGAACATCCAGCCAGACATGGTCTGAAAACCCTATATTTGGTCAGACATAACACAGTTGTCAGTGAATAAGCAGATTGTCAGTTATTGAAGTTAAGGAATTTGATTACGTCCAGCCGAACATATAATTCAAATCTAATATCTGGACGGACATGTATCGAGCTAGCAATAATTATGCAACTCTCCAGCTGCTGAAATCACGTGCATGACTATGTCTGGCTGGATGTATATCTCAAGATGTATATCTGGCTAGATATGTCTAGAGCTGTAACTGACACAGCAGATTGACAATCACTGAAGAATTGGAGGGGATTATATCCCCACCTTCCATTCTCAGCCTCCCTCCTCATCTATAAAAAGGGGGTTCCATTTTCGTAAGGGGGATTCAGAGGCTAGTTAGAGAGATCCACCAAAAAGAAACCTTGCTAAAACTCTAAAACAGTGAGCTTAAGAGAGAAAACAACACTGATTCTTGGAGTTTTCTTCCCCTGGTGTGAATCTAGCAGCGACTCTGATCAAAAAAGGTCTTCTGAGTCAAGCATAATCAAAGATACGACCTGAGGGCACCTTTTTTATTTATAAATGCTTTGGAGTTTATAAAAACACAGTATTTCCAATCAGGCGTTATTTACGTTCGGCCGAACATGTACACACATCCGGCCAAAGCTAAATATCTGGCTGCGCTTACTGTTTTCTCTAATTAATTGCATGCTTAGTTATTATCAAGTTACTCGTTGTTATTCATTTATGCATGATTAGTTGTTACATTTTACTACTTTAGTTGATAATACGCATGTTTTTAGTTTATTATTTAAAATGGGATTAATATGCAGGCTCTGCTTACTGAAGATCTTTGTATGAAGTTCGGCCAGACTTGCCTTATGCTCGGCGGGACATGAATGATATCCGACAGTATGATCCTGTGGTATATTGGATGAAAACCCGAATGTAAGTTCCATAGTCGATTCTGCATGGACGATATTTTGGTTCGCACTCGGGATATAACTGCACGTACCACTAGGAGATGACCATTTCGTTATGAATATATTCAAAATGCATGTTTATTAATATGTTATTGTATACAATATTTCTACGTTTTTGAACTGCGCACTACATTCGACCAGACTTCATATAATTTCAGTTGGACATTAAGACTAAATGCTATATCCGGCCGACCTTAGGCCATGTCCGGCCAGACCTTTCCGAGGCTAGGCCCACTTATTTCGTGTTTTAGCCTGTTTTATCTTATTTACTTATTAATGTAATATCTTATTTCCGCACATAAATTTCATTTATTTATTTACCGTTTTTTTTGTGTACGCTATGATGTGTGCTTTATAAACTGTATTGCATGTGACTGTATTATAAGACATGAAGATACCTCTTTTGATCGTAAATATTATACTGGCATCAGTAAGGGACCATTCCAAACCCAAACGGGTTTAAGATCCCACTTTGTATGTAATGCGACCTTAAATCATTCCCGGATATCATACCAGATGGTGACTCTCTTATTCTCTAGTTAGTCCCCCCGTGGAACTATCTATACTCTCTACGGGCTGCAAGCCCAACAGTGTAGAGATCGCCGATGTCATAAGCATAGCGATAAACCCTGTTTCGCTTCTACACAAGTTTACCCACGTTGAAGACCCTAGCTGCAAAACATGAAAAATAGAATCATGGGCAACTAATGAGGAACTTGGACCGACTGGAGGAAGCCAGAGAATGTGCATATATCAAAATAGCAACATACTAGTAAAAGATCATATCATATTTCAACAAGAAAGTGAATGTCAGAAGGTTCAAGGTAGGAGAGTGGGTACTTAGAAGGATCTCAGGCGTCCAGCAATCAATGAGGACCTCGGGAAATGAACACACAAGCTTCTGAATATAGGAAGCAGGAAAACAGTTCCCAGAATATGGTATACCTTGATGCTAAAAAAATATTGTGTAAGGATGTTATACTTTTTTTTAATTCGGCAATTTGAATAAAAAAAATTGTATTATCTGGTTGGCCTATTTTTACTACTTTGTCTTCATTTTTGAAGTAAGAATATTCTCAATAAGAAAGGTGAGACGCGTGGTAGAAAAATCTATCGGTACCTAACAACCCCAAAGGGAAATATGACATATGGTAGAACCACTCGTCAGACAAATTTTAACGCATGTTGCATGGTAGAAAAGCCCATCAAAGCATGAAAACCTAAAACGTCATACCTAAAGAGGAACAGCCTACCAAGGTGTGAAAGGAAGAAACACAAGTCTAGAAAATGACTTGTTGAGTGGCAGAAATATCCATAATAACCTAAAAATCTAGAAAGTCAGACCTGAAGAGGAACAACCAGATATGCCAAAAGAAAATAAAACCCTGGAGAGGAACCTGATGAATGGCAGAAAAGCCCATCAGAACCTAAGAATCTAGAAAGTCAGACCTAAGTAAGACCTGATGAATGGCAGAAAAGCCAAGCAGAACCAACGAAGTAAGACCACACATAAATTCCTCAAAAATCTAAAAAATTATTACAAAAGTAAGTATAATACACTGCACTTGGGTTACAAATACATATATTCCTACAAAGTACAAGTACAAATTGATTTTTAAAAAACAAGAGAAGAAGGGATCTAAGGATTCATCTCCACCTCCTGGAGACCAGATACTGAGCATACTTAAAGGCCTTGAGGGAAACTTCACTCCAGAGCCTCTCATTTGAAATCTATATAGCAATAACACGAGCCTTCCCCAACTTGAATTCGAAAGTAGAATAATGCGTCATCTGGCGAATCCTAGAGTCTGCCTCATAATCCCAATATCTCCAAGAATACTAGCCCTTGCCAATCCTTACAGAACCGTTGCCAGCACCCTAGCCAGACTCAGAATAAAAGCTAGACACTTCAGAAGCAAATACAATCGAAAGAGCCTCTTATGGATTCAAAACCTTCTGTGCAACAATATTAGGAATGAACTTCTCGAAATATGCATAGCAATCTGGACGAAATTAGGCACCATCGATAGGCTCGACAGGGTAAAACTTCGTATGCCATGAGGTGCTAAAACCAGCGGTTGGCTTCGGAATGAATAAAACATGGGCCCTCTTAAACTTATACCACTAGCGCCGACCAAGACCTTTTCAATGAGGGTGACCCAATCCACCAGTCTCATAAGGTTAAAAACCCACCTGAATCATGTAATCTAGAACCTTACTATTAAGAATGAACTTTTGAGCATGAGTATCATAGTCCTGTAACTGAATCTACTCAGGATGGCTTATGAGGGTTTGATCGAGCCTTCTTAAAGATCTGTCACCATGATATGATTCTTTATTTGATAAAGAAATTTTAAAACTAAAAAAACCTGAAAAGGAAATACTTATTTTATTTCTACGAAAATGGGAATACAAGTTACATAATATAAAAAGGAAAAGAAGAAAAAAATAAAAAGAAAAAGAAAAAGAGCACGAGTGCCAAAAACATCTACCGATTTAGAACATCTCCAACAGAATCATGACTTGCTGAAGAAATAGCAGCGCCCCCTGAATATGGCATAGCTGCTGGCAAAAGAACAGAAGAGAACTCCTCAACATGAACTGGTTGACCTGAACAGGCAGGAGGAGCCTAGAGCAGAAAAATCCCCGTCCCCGAGGAAAATGGAGAAGGGCCCCTAAAAATGATTTGCCTAAGACAGAATCAACCTCCTGACTAGCCAGCCCAATAGAAACAGGAGGAGACGCAGCTACGAAGTGGCCTAGGGGGAGATCTACAGCACCCAAAGGCTCTGCAGCACCTTGATTGGCAAGACACTCCTTAGGCCGATCCTCCTAATCATCATTCAAAAAATCAATCTTAAGGCTCTGACTCTGGCTGTAGTAGTTTGGATCATAGTTCTGCTCCACCATACCAGCAACCGAGTCAAAAGCATAAAGACTTCTCTGATACACCCTGTCCGTAGGATCCCTGGCATGATCCTCTCAGTCGAGTCGATAGCATTTGGTGCTATTCACCTTATTAATAACATTATACTGGGTGTGGGACTGAGACAGAATAAGCTCGAGCTCATCTTGACGATGATCGACAGCACTCTGCAGTTGTTCCTTCAACCTAGAGACTTCTATGCCCAAAGAATAGTGCAAATCGATGTACATGTCCCGCTCCTTCTGAGATGTTGCCAGATCTTGAAAGGAATTGATACGTAATGAAAAATAATCAAGTTCTCCCACCAAAAATTTAGGAAAAAAAGGTACAAAGCTATGAGCATTACCTATTGAGTCTTG